>JACEIK010002023.1:44492-56227 GCA_018107945.1 Datura stramonium | reverse complement strand
TATGTTATTTGTATTCAGTTGTATTCAGTTGCTTTGCATACTCAGTACCAGTGGGACTGACGCCCATTGGGGCGCTGCATTACTTGCCTGCAGGTACTCATAGACGAGGAGGCGATCCCTCGTGATTCCAGCCAGCTCTAGAGTCATCAACTCCTGTCATCCGGAGCTTGATATTCATAGGTGTAGTTTATTGTATCGTATGGGTAGGACGGGGCCCTGTCCCGACCATTTTTATCAGTACTCATAGAGGCTTGCAGATTGTATATATATATATCTCCCTGTGGTCAGTTGAGCCAGTCGTGTGAGGCCGTGCATTTGTGTAGTTGTTTAGTATTCTGTTTGTGTTGGCCTTGTGGGGCCATGATCTGATAGTAGTGGTGACCTTGCCGATCACGTAGATGTATAGTATTTCTATGTGTTAAGTTAAAGATAACTAGACAGCATGGTGGCCTTGTCGGCCCGCATAGGTTCCTTGTTATAAGTATGTCTCTGGTTAGCTGTTATTACATACACAGGTGGCTATAGACCCAGTTGGCCGGAGGCTGTGTTTACAGCCGTTATATAGCCCGTTGTTTCCAGAAATCAGAAATAGAGCTAGCCAGGCACCAGATGTGCTTAGGCTCACCNGCCAGGCACCAGATGTGCTTAGGCTCACCAGTTAGCAGTCCAGGTCCTACTAGGGCACCAGGTGCCAGTCATACCCCCCAAGGCGGGGCGTGACACTAGATAAGGGTTTCATTAGACTGAGTAAGTCCCTATGGGGTGCCCCAATGTTGTTCGTCTGGAAGAAAGATGGTTCCCTACATATGTGTATTGACAATAGACAGTTGAACAAGGTCACTATCAAGAATAGATACCCTTTACCCTAGATCGATGACTTATTTGACCAGCTTCAGGGTTCCAAAAACTTAACTAAGATAGATCTCAGGTGCGGGTATCACCAGCTCAGGGTTCGGGTGAATTACATCCCAAAGACCACTTTTAGAACCCGGTATGACCATTATGAATTCATTGTTATGTCTATTGGACTAAACAATGCCCCTACAGCTTTTATGGATTTGATGAATAGGGTATTTAAGGCATACCTGGATATATTCATGATCGTGTTCATTGACGACATATTGCTATACTCCCGGAGCGAGGAGGAGCATGTTGCACACCTGAGGGTAGCACTCTAGACTCTCAAAGACAACTTATTATACGCCAGTTTGGAAAATATGAATTCTGGCTAAAATCAGTTACATTTTTGGGGCATGTAGTGTCAAGCGAAGGTATCAGGGTGGACTCCCAGAAAATAGAGGCAGTAGAGAACTGGCCCAGACCGGTAAACCCTTCGGAGATCAGAAGCTTTTTGGGCTTAGCAGGTTACTATCAGAGGTTCGTGGAAGGTTCTCGTCCATTGCAGCCCCATTGGCAAGATTCACTCAGAAAAAGGTGATGTTCCAATGGTCGGAGGCTTGTTAGAAGAGCTTCAACGAAAGAAGACCAGACTCATATTAGCACCGGTGTTGACTTTACCGGAGGGTACTGATGGCTTCCTTGTATATTGTGATTCTTCGAGGGTCTGACTGGGATGTGTATTGATGCAGCATGGGAAAGTCGTAGCATATTCTTCGAGACAGTTAAAAACTCATGAGAAGAACTACCCAACCCATGATCTTGAGTTCGCCGCGGTGGTATTTCCTTTAAAGATATGGCGACACTACTTGTATGGGGTTCATGTAGATGTATACACAAATCACAAGAGTTTACAATTTGTGTTCACACAGAAGGAACTAAATCTTCGGCAATGGAGGTGGTTACAGATACTTAAGGACTACGACATGAGTGTCCTTTACCACCCAGTAAGGCCAACGTGGTAGCAGACGCCCTTGGTAGACTTTCTAGGGGAAGTGTGTCACATGTGAGTGAAGACAGGAAGGAGTTGGTAAAGGAGGTACATCAACTGCGTGATTGGGAGTTAGCTAGTCGGCTCGACTGATGGTGGGGTAGTAGTTCAGAATGGGTCAGAGTCATCCTTGGTAACTGAGGTAAAGGCTAAGAAAGAGGAGGACTCAATATTGGTAAAGTTGAAAGAAGTTGTTCAAAGTCAGAAAATAGAAGTCTTCTCCAAAGAGGGAGATGGTGTGCTTCGGTACCAGCGTGGCTTATGTGTTCCGAACGTAGGGGATTTGAGGAGTCAGATGTTGCATGAGACTCACGGATCCAGATATTCTATCCACCCAGGTGCCACCATAATGTATCATGCCTTGCGGGAAATCTATTGGTGAAATGGCATGAAGAGGGATATTGCAAAATTTGTAGCCAAGTGCCCGAATTGCCAACAGGTGAAAGTCGAGCATCAGAGACCAGGGGGTGTACTTCAAGACATAAACATTCCTACTTGGAAGTGGGAAGAAATAAACATGGACTTTGTGACAGGTTTTCCCCGCACTCATAGACAGCATGACTCCATCTGGGTTGTGATGGAAAGGTTGACCAAGGCTGCTCATTTCCTACCGGTCAAAACAACCGATTTGCCAGAATATTTCAAAGTTGTACCTCTGAGAGTTGGTTAGGTTGCATGGAGAGCCCTTATCCATTATATCAAATAGAGGTACACAGTTCACCTCTTAGTTCTGGAGGTCTTTTCAAAAGGGACTTGGTACTCAAGTCAAGCTTAACACGATGTTTCATCCGCAAATCGATGGTCAGGCAGAGCGGACTATCCAGACTCTTGAGGACATGTTGAGAGCTTGTGTCATTGACTTTAAGGGTAGTTGGGACGAGCATTTTCCTCTCATTGAGTTTGCCTACAACAACAGCTATCACTCCAGCATACAAATGGCACCATTCGAGGCTCTTTACGGGCGAAGGTGTATATCACCCATTTGGTAGTTTGAAGTTGGTAAGGCTTCGTTAGTGGGGCCAGACTCAGTTCATGAGGCTATGGAGAAAGTTTAGTTGATAAGGGAAGGCTTAAAATGGCTCAAAGTCACCAAAAGTCTTATCTAGATATTAGGAGAAGGGAGCTTAAGTTCGAGGTCGGTTATTGGGTGTTTCTGAAGGTATCTCCCATGAAGGGAGTAATGAGATTCGGAAAGAAAGGGAAGCTTAGTCAACACTATATTGGCCTATATAGGATTATGAGGAGAGTGGGTAATGTATCCTATGAGTTAGCTTTACCCTTAGAGTTGGATTCAGTTCATCCCGTATTTCATGTATCGCTCTTGAAAAAGTGCTTGGGAGACCCAGCCTTAGTGGTTCCTGTGGAAAGTGTTGGTGTGAAGGATAGTCTCAGTTATGAGAAAATTCCTGTTTGAAATCTTGGATAGTTAGGTTCATAGACTGAGGAACAAGGAAGTAGCCCCAGTCAAGGTGTTATGGAGGAATAAGCATGTTGAGAGAGCCACATGGGAGGCCGACGCGGATATGATGGCTAAATACCCCCATTTGTTCCCTACCGGCTCAACTTTAGTTTGACGTATCAATTTTTTACCCTAAACCTATAATTAGTTTTTTTCATGTTCTATTCATGTTAATAAGTTTGTTTTATGATATGATATATGTATGTGATGTATGAACTCTGACCAGCTATGGGGTTCTCTTCGGGGGTAGTCGTTCCGTTAGTTTTCAGCTTGAATGTCAATGATTAGCATCTATATGTATATAGTGATTGTTTGTTTATGGGTTTTCTGCTTGTTTCTAACATTCAAGGATGAATGTTCCCAAGGGGAAGATATTGTTATACCCCAAGAACCCAAGGATCAGGTCAGGAAGTGAATCAAGAGAAAAACTGGAAAATGTTGCAGCAGTTGCAGAACGGGTTACTTAACGACTCGTGAGGAGGCCAAATGAGTCGTCAAGTGACTTGTGGAGAAATCTTGGGATGATGAGGGACTCAGGGTCCCCGCGGGTGATCTAACAACTCGTGGTCAGACACCACGAGTCGTCATGTCATTCGTCGGGTGGTCCTAGAGTAAGATAGTAAGGCCTATCCAGTGTACTTAAAGGATGGTACCTAACGAGTCGTCATCAGTCCTAACGACCCATTAGGAAGGCTGTTACAAATCCAATTAAATCTTCTGGAACAACGAGGAAGTGTCCTTGACAAAAGGGCGTAATGAGTTGTATCAACGGGGGACGAGTCGTCATGTCCTCCATTAAGAGAAAAAGGAAAATTTCCAGTGGACTTGACAAAAAGACCAAACGACCCGTTTCTCTTGGCAACGAATCATCAGGTCGCCCATTAGGGTCACCTGACAGTTATTTCTTGCCAATTAGTAAGGGCCTTCTCATAATTTCCTACCCTTATAAGACCTAAACTACATCTTTTTGAGGTCGGGAATAGGTCTTTTAAAGGGGAATCATTCCTAAAAACTTCATTTCTATTCATATAATATTAGAGTGGAAGGAGGAAAGGGAATTCAAGTGTCTTCTCCAAAATTCTTCAAAAATCTACCTAGGGATTTCAAGGAAGTTGGGAGACTCGAAATTTCCAGGTATGTGGGGTTTGAATGGGTAGTTTAGTCCCTACCCATGCCCAATTCTTCCCATTTCCTGTGTTTAACTTACTAAATTCTTATGGGTCTTAACCCCATTTGCATGATTCCTGAAAAGTTTACATGAGTTTGTGGTATTGTGTTTCAATTGTGGATTTTGATGTTTTTGGGATGATTTTACTTGTATATATTTTATATTCCCTAATTTAAGACCCTAAAAGTATGGATGTCCAATTATGAGGGATTTTAGTAAAATTTATTTTCATAATGATTCCGCAAGCACGACATGAATTTTTGAATTTAAAGCATGTCTTCATGTTTTCTATTTCCCATGTTGTCATGACCATGTTTCGCATGAATTAAGCATTTCAACCATGACTAAGATTTTGGGCCATGCCCCAGATGGCATGAATGATTCATGAACTATGTCTTTGGCCGACTCATGGGCCCAATTCCATGGCTAGTAATATGAATTCTTAAGTATGTCATGATTCCCATGTTTTCACTAGCCATGCATGTCATGTTATGAATGTTATGAGAACGTTGCATGTTTTTGGGAGTAGTACTTAACACAGAGTAGGTTTGGGGCCTAGGTTACGCCCCGAATCTCAGAACTATGTGCCACCATAGGATCATGTTTGGGACCTCCTCAATGACTATCCCCTATGCCCTACGGGGCCTTCATGAGTGATATCATGCCTTCATGTTTCATACCCTTGGCAAGGTATGAAGGGCCTCTCAACTAGGCGTACAAGTTGGACTTCATGTGTGCTCATGTGGTGTATGTCGGTTATAGAAATCTCCCATTGTTCCTCATGGTTTTGAAATATGCATGATTATGTTCTTTTGGCTCAAGTTAGGATTTATGAAATGTTTTCTCCGCATGTTATGACTTTGACGAGTTTAGGAATATTTTGGGAAATATTGAGCCTTACGATATACTTATGGTTTCGGTTTTATGATCATGATGTCCCCACTCCTATAAATTTTATTTTGTTAAGCATTGTTTTTCATACCTTACATACTCAGTACTTTCCAAGTACTGATGCCTATATTTTCAGGATCTAGTTCGCAGGCTCAGTGTTGTGCCTAGATCGTGCTCAGTTCCGCTAATCTCCAGTGGTGAGTCCTCATGATCCGAGGGCTTCATGTTCGGACTTGTTAAATTATCTTATGTTTTCCAAATGTTTGTTTTAGTTGGGGTCTTGTCCCTTCAAACCTTCTTTTTATGATTAGAGGCTTTTAGACATATGTGTAGTATTTTGTCATTGATGGATGTATTTCGGTTTGTCGTTCCTTACAATTCATGATACGATTTTCAGTTAGCTTATGATTGATAAGTTATGTCTTCCGCCTTTTATGAATGAATTAATATTGTGCTCATGCCATGGGTTGACTTGGGGTCTCCCGTTGCTCCTTGTCCCGTGTCTACGATCAGGGTGTAATCTCAGGTCGTGACATATAGCCCCAGGCCGTCTTTCGCGAACTCTTCTTTCTTCACACCTTGGGTCATTTTTGGATCATTTTTCCTTGGTTTCCTGCTCAAAACATCTAAAAATATTTGTTAGCTCAAAAGACACATGAAAACATAAATTTATGCATTTCAAAAGGATTATGAACTCAAAATTTGGAAAATATGGGTAAAAACATGGCAAATGGCCAGAAGAATATTCCCAACATCACCACCCCACACTTAAACCATTTTTCGTCCTCGAAAAATCCTCAACTCCGTGCAAAAACTCTTATTTTCTCACCACATGTCACCTCTATGAATTTGCACTCAAACAACTAGGATAGAGCATATGATTAAGTGGTTCATCAACTTATAGCAATTCACATCAAGCACATGCAGAGTCTTCATATTCAAGACTGTACAACTTCTAAAATATACTCATTCTTTCAAAATAGGGCCAACATGATTAAATATGATATATGCAACACATAGTATACCGAATTAGACATCTTGTGCCCCTGACTTTTAGTGATGTTCCTCTCACTAATTATCAATACAAAGCATGGAACATAATAAGCAAGGTACACTTACACTCACAAATGATATATCATACATATGTAACATATTATAAGCTTTTGCCTTTTATGTACACCTAGACTACTTAGTTATTTCAAGAGATTAAGATCATAAGGGGTTTTCTTTGTTGTAATGTCAGTTAAGGGATTGGTATGAATGATCTTTCTTTTATAGCGACTACTAATCTTAAGCACTTTTAAGACATTTTTCATCTTTCAAGTCCACCACTTTTTCCTTTATTGTTCACCCTTCAGTCTACTCACCATTTTTCTTTTCTTTTCATGCCCCTTTATTCACTACTTGACTGCTATTTTCTGCTTAAGAATCACTAAGGATATTCAATATTAAAACTCTTTCTTTCATTTTCCTAGAAGCAAGTGAATAATATATTTTTTAGCACCCCTTCTTCCTACTTTCTCTTCTTACTTTTCACTCAATTTTGTTTTCCTTTCCTTTCCCTTATCATTTATACCTTAGCGGACCTTCACTTTCAAGTCTCAAATTGCCTAAGATTAATTTTGATCAATATTTTTAGAGGTCACAAGACAAAAAGGAAATAGACTACTTTTGTGGCTAAGAAATTAATAAGACTTATGGCTCAAGGGGGTTAACTAGGGAAAATGCCCGAGAAGGTAAAACAAAGATGGAAAACATGGATTTTTTAAAAGAAACTCCTTAATCATCTCTTATCTCTTTAACAACAAGCCATCCTACATATATTAATGCAAGTTTTAGATGCTACAATATGTATAAAACACAAAAATTAAGCTCACCTCACATGACATTAAGACTCTAGTTGATTTCCTATAGCTATACATTCATACAATCACATTGAATGATGATGAGTTGGTAATTTACCAACTCATTAGTCTCTTACGCATGATCTTTAGTCTAGTTTTCAAGTTATTTAGATGGATTTTATGCCCCTTTTTGCCTTTTTATGTGCAGACATGTGATTTGTAGAAAAGAGCAAGAAAGGGAGAAAAATGAAGGGAATCAGGTGAAAATCGATGCTTCACCGGAGAGGACCGACAAAACATGAAGACCACCGCCTTGGGGAATTAAAGCAACCAATAATTAAGGATACCGACTGGCAACTCACCGGTTGAATTGCCTATCGATGCCTGGGAGGTATGGATCACAGAAAAAAATTGGCAGAGTATGGTTGGAGACCGGCGAATCACCAAATGAAATGCCGAAGAACACTGGAACTCACGACATGAGCAGCCAATGATAGCCGATGGTTTAGGGAATGCAACCGGAAAACCGTTGGTACTCTCACAAGTACCAGAACTCCTAAACAGGGGCAAATATGCCCAACACTAAAAAAGAGAGTTGAAGTACCCTAATTTTGGATATATTCTAGAGAGAAGTACTATGTCCCCATTAGATCTTAACTTTTAGCTTTTTGAGAACATTCTTTTTGTAGAAGAAGAAAGTAAGAATTCTATTTTTAAAAATTGTAAAGGATTTGTTTTTCCTTTTCTTATTCTTCCTCCATAGAAAGGTACTACCATTGTTGAAGACTTATTGCTAAATTTGATTTTGCTGCTCCTATTATTGAATTCAATGAGTTTATTGTTAAATGTTCTTTTGAATTTCTTAACTATGAGTGAATTTCTTAACTATGAGTAGCTGAATAATTAACTAGAGGTATGTGGTGATGAATGCTTAATTAGATTGGGTATTGCAAGAGTCATCTCAAAATTATTTAATTAGCGTAAATATGTTAAATTATCTCCAATCTATAATTGAAGATCCATGTAACACTCCAAAAATTTCCTAGACCAGGCTCAAAACTTGTAAGAAAAATCCAGAATAAAAACCAAAAAATGCCTCAAAACAACTGAGACAGTGAGTCGTGGTCAGCTCCAGCGACTCATTGTGTCAGCTTTGGTCAACCCTTCTTGACCAGTCGAGAACCAACGAGTCAAGGAAACACCCGTTGTGAGAAACAATGAGTCATCGTGTCGCTCCTTGTTTCCCTAATACAGAAATCCATTCCAGGATCCCACGACTCAACCAACTAGTCATTTTTAGAAACAACGATCCATTGTGTGAGTCGTTTGATGAAAACCTAGAAACCACCTTCCAGTGATGGTGAGTGGGAACGACCTGTTGTTTCCCCCAACAAGTCATTATCACCACTTGTCATGTAAACTTTGGGAATTTTTAGAAGTTTTCTAGGGAAAGTAATGACTGTACACAATGACCTGTTGGTTCCACCAACGAGTCGTTGTGTCACCTGTTGTCAAGCTTTCTAGGTTTCCTCGTTCAGTGACCACGGGAGGAAACAATGACTTGTTGGTTTGCTCAACTAGTCGTGGTGTCCCCTATTTCAAGATCTAGTGTTTTCAACCCCCAAGTAGTAGGACCAACGAGAGGTCCCAATGATTCATGGTCAGAACCAACAACTTGTTGAATGACACATTAGGTCCTCGCTGTTCAGTTTCCAAATTTTCGTGCCAGAGATATTTTTGGAATTTCCCACATATTTTCACCCTAAGCTATGTCGTTTTAAGTATTATTTCAGAGATTATTAGAGGGATTGAATGGTTTTCCCCCTCATTCCCCATGTAAATTCTTAGAATATCGGTTGTAGTAACTCAAAATTTTCCTCTCAAGCAAGAACTAGGGTTCCTCATCAGGTACAGAGATTCAAGATTTCTACTTCAGGGATTTCTAATCCAAGTATGTAGGAATTCAACAAGGGAATAGTTCTTCTCTTGTGTCCCCAAAATTGTTCTTTAATGTACTCTATCAGCTCAGCCCTGTGGATTTGAAATGTAGAAGATTTTCAGACTAATATCTTTAAAATTTAGAGTGATATATTTCTCATGATTTTAACTGCTTTATTATTCCCTATTTCTAGATATTTGTGAGAATTGTATCTAGTGGAATGATTTAGCCCTAGTTCTCAGTTAAGTAGAATTTAGAATCTTGCGTGTTGGATTAGTTTCCCTGTAGCTTGATTCTAACATATTGAGATCCCCATATAGTGCATGTGGAAATTTTTGTCAGATATATATATGTCCAGTCTCAATCAAATTAATACACTCAATTGTCCAGAAATGTTAGTTGATCAGTTTAACTACAGTTAATTCTTGATGTGTCAATGGTTCCTCCCAGTTATTAGTATTAGACTCAGTATCATATTTATTGGTTCTTTAGGTCGTCATGAAACTACCAGATAAGAAGCTTTGACCAACCTTAGGACCCCAGTTTAGATTACAGTTTATTCTTTAGACGCTTACGATGCTTCCAGATAGGCAGCTCTCACCAGTCTTAGAACACCAGTTACAAAATTCGATTCAATAAGACTCTCAAGGTACTTCTAGATAGGTATTCCTAACTTAGTCTTTGGCCCTAGTTTTGAGCTATCAGCTTAGTAGTCAGTTTAGGACTATCCAGTAGGAGTAGAACTTAGCACCGAGCATACCTGGGTTCCAGCACACATAGGTTCTCAGAACTACCTTTCCACCATAGGTTATTTTTATTGGCCTCATGGAATTAGACTTTTGATCACCCAGTTCATGCCTTTATACCATGGAAAGGTATATTAGGTCCTAGTGATGGAACGTATACATCGGACTCCATGTCTGGCTCACGTGATTATATGTCGATTATAGATTCTCCCACTGGTCAATTTAGTTTAGTCCCAGATTAGCTCAGTTCAGAACAGTTTCAGATTACTCAATTCAGATCAGTTTAGTGCAGTATATCAAATCAGTATCTCATATTTAAGGCATGTCTTTGACCATCAGACAGGGTCATTTTGACCATTTAAATATGTTCAATTTCAACATTTCAGTTGGTCATTGCATGTCTTTACAGTTCAGTTATTTTATTCTTCGTGTTATGGTTTCTCCTACTTACTCAGTACATTCAAAGTATTGACGCATACCTTTTATGTTGTATCCTTTTATGATACAGTCGCAGGTTCTCTGTCTCAGCACCATTAGCAGATCTCATTCAGGAGTTTCAGCTACACCAGTGGTTAGTCCTCATCTTTCGAGGATGATGATTATTTCTCTTCAGTTATATATCTTTAAGTTAGACTGAGAGTTAGCTGGGGGCTTGTCCCAGCAACTCATCAAATAGATGGCTTTCAAACACAGACATAGATTCAGATTTTTAGTTTTGTTTCAGTTGTTTAAAACCTTGTGATTTACTTCTTCTTCATGAATGGTTTTATTATTTTAAAGCTTCCACTATGTTTTTTACTTAGAATGTCAGTGTTATGATAGACCATGGGTTGACTTGGGGTTACTTGTTACTCCAATTATCGTGTCTCGTCCAAGGTATAGACTCGGGTCATGACCAACTTTGTATCTGAGCACTAGGTTTAGAGTATCCTAGGATGTCTGAAAGCTGCGTTGAGTGGAGTCCTTTCATGGGTGTGAAGCATGCCACATTTATGAAAGGGAGGCTACGAGGCATTACTAGGAAAATCCCATTTTTTCATACTCTTTATTGTGAGTTGAAGTTCAATTCCAGAAACATTCTCCTAACTTGTGCTCTGTTTCATTTCAGTGAAAATCATGCCTCCACGATATGGTAATGTAAGAAGGGTCGGCAACGCTTACCGACCTTCCCCACCAGCTTTAGCAACCCCCCTAGATGACCCAGTGTCCTCCATAGTTTTTAGAGCGGCTATCCAGCTGCTCGCACAGACAGTCATGAACCAGGTGAACTAGCAGGTGGTTTCGGTCAATACTAATGGGTATGCAGCAGCTGCCCGGGTTCGGTACTTCACTCGGATAAAACCTCCAGTTTTCTATGGATCTAAGGTGTGAGAGACCCACAGGAGTTCTTGGATGAGATCAGGAAGATCACCCGAATTATGGGTGTTAGCTCCTCGGAGAGTGCTGAACTAGATGCCTACCAGCTGAAAGGGATAGCTAAGATCTGGTACGACTAGTAGAAGGAGGGAAGACCAGTGGAAGTAGAATCGATGGAATGGTAGGAGTTCACTACAGCCTTTCTAGACAGACTCTTCCCCTTGGAGCTCAGGGAGGCTAAGGTGGATGAATTTATGAATCTGAAATAGGGAAATCATATGGTGGAAGAGTATCACTAGAGTTTACAAGGTTGTGTAAATATGCTCCAGAGATGGTAGCCGGGCCAAGGGCTTGCATGCTGAAGTTTGTTAATGGATATCAAACTTGGTCCTCATGGAGTGCAGGACTGTAATGCTTATTAAAGATATCCATCTCTCAAGCCTC
>JACEIK010002023.1:0-25158 GCA_018107945.1 Datura stramonium | reverse complement strand
TGTAGTCCAGTCCCTGTGGGATCGATACTTGGCTTACTTGAGCCACTTACTACTTGTTCGACCACGTGCACTTGCGTGTAGTCTTCCAGACAGCCGAACAGCAACCGCTACCTAGCTTGCCCTAAGTGTGGCAAGAACCATACAGGAGAATGCGTTTAGGGCCGAGAGGGTTGTTTTGGGTGTGGAAAGCTTTGTCATCGACTTAAAGAATGCCCGTCAGCAGGAACAAGGAGATCAGAATCCACCGCTTCAGCAGCTCCAGCATGCTGACTAGCTTAGTAGTCCAACACTTCATGTACGGATGGCGGCCAGTGCCAAAACCATTTGTATGCTTTGTCCTCTCGTCAGGATCAGGACAGCTCACCTGACGTGGTCACAGGTATGTTATGCCTTTTTCATCTAGATGTGTATGCTCTACTCGATCTAGGAGCCACACCTTTATTCGTGACTCCCTATGTAGTTGTCCATTTTGATATCAGTCCAGAAGCCCTCTCAGAATAATTCTCAGTCTCTACCCCAATTGGCAAGTTAGTTAGAGTCAGTTGGGTGTATAGAAACTGCCCAGTCTCAATCCTAGATAAGGTCATTCCAGCTGATCTGGTATGGATAGACATGGTTGATTTTGACCTCATTCTTGGCATGGATTGGTTACACTCCGATTATGCCTCAGTCGACTGCAGAATTAGGACCATCAGGTTTCAGTTCCTTAATGAGCCGTTTTAGATTGGACGGGCAGTAGTTCAGCACCTAAGGGTCAGTTTATGTCCTACCTTTAGGCCAGAAAGCTTATTTCTAAAGGGTGTATTTATCATCTCGTTCAGGTCAAAGATTCCAGCTCCGAGACCCTGACTATTTAGTCAGTTCCAGTTGTCAATGAGTTCTCTAACGTGTTTCCTAAGGATCTTCCAAGAGTTCCTCCTGAGCGGAAAATATTCTTTGGCATAGACCTTCTCCCAAATATCATCCCATCTCTATCACTCCTTACAGAATGGCTCCAGCTGAGCTTAAGGAGTTGAAGGAGCAGCTAAAAGACCTCCTTAATAAACGCTTTATCAGGCCCAACATCTCTCCATGGGGTGCTACAGTACTATTAGTGTAGAAGAAAGATGGCACCCTTAGATTGTATATCGACTACCGTCAGTTGAATAAGGTCACAATCAAGAATAGGTATCCCCTTCCCAGGATTGATGACTTGTTCGATTAGCTTCAGGGAGCCTATTGTTTCTCCAAAGTAGATCTCAAGTCGGGGTACCATCAGCTAAGAATCAAAGAGTGTGACATACCGAAAACAACTTTCCAAACTAGGTATGGTCACTATAAATTTATGGTTATGTACTTCGGACTGACTAATGCCCCCGTAACTTCCATGGACCTGATGAACAAGGTTTTCAAGACATATCTAGGCATGTTCCTCATCATATTTATTGATGACATTCTAGTATACTCCAGAAGCGAAGAAGATCATGCTAACCATCTGAGGATTATGCTATAGACACTCAAAGATCGCCAATTGTTCGCTAAGTTCAGCAAATGCGAATTCTGGTTGATGTCTATGACTGTCCTTGGTCACGTTGTCTTAGGTGAGGGTATTCAGGTAGTAGCAGTGAAAGAGTGGTGAAGACCTACTTCCCCAACTGAAATCAGAAGCTTCTTGGGTCTAGCCGGTTATTACCAATGTTTTGTGGAAGGTTTCTCCTCAATTGCATCCCCTCTAACTAGGTTGACTCATAAAAAGGTGAAATTTCAGTTTTCAGATGCGTGTGATAATATTTTCCAGGAGTTACAGACTCGACTCACTACCACTCCAGTGCTAACCTTGTCGAAAGGAACAGATAGGTTCATGGTGTATTGTGACACTTCCAGAGTTGGGCTTGGTTGAGTTTTGATGCAGTGGGGTAAGGTGATAGCTTACGCCTCTAGAAAGCTCAAGGTTCATGAGAAGAACTATCCGACTCATGACCTGGAGTTGGCAGCAGTGGTGTTTACATTGAAAATATGGAGGCACTACATTTACGGGGCTCACATGGATGTTTTTACCAATCACAAGGGCCTTCAGTGTATGTTCAGTCAGAAAGTTCTAAATCTTCGTCAGAGAAGGTGGTTGGAGCTACTGAAGGACTATGACATGAGTGTGCTGTATCAGTCGGGCAAAGACAATGTGGTGGATGATTCCCTAAGTAGGATGTCTACGGGGAGCGTGGCTCATGTGGAAGAGGGAAAAAAGAAACTGGCAAAGGATGTCTACAGGTTAGCTCGGTTGGGAGTGCAGTTGGTTGATAGAGCTGAGGGTGGAGTAGTGGTGCAGAGTGGATCAGATTCCTCATTGGTATTTGAAGTTAAGTCAAGGTAGGATGAAGATCCCATATTTCTTAAGCCAAAAGAGGCGGTTCTCAGAAAAGAAGTGGAGGCTTTCTCCCAAGGGGGAGATGGTGTACTCCGTTACCAGGGTAGACTGTGTATACCGGATGTAGGTGATTTAAGACAGCAGATCTTGGCTAAAGCACAAAATTTGAGATACTCTATCCATCCAGGAGCTATTAAGATGTATCGTGATCTATGAGATATTTAGTGGTGGAACGGCATAAATAGAGACATCGAAGAATTTTTAGCTAAGTGCCTGAACTGCCAGCAAGTTAAGGTGAATCATCATAGACCGAGAGGTATGACTCAATATATCAAAATACCCACATGGATGTGGGAAGAAGTAAATATGGATTTTATACCTCGGACTCGTCGACAACACAACTCAATCTGGGTGGTAGTAGATCGGATGACCAAGACAACACATTTGCACCCAGTTAAATCTAAAGACTCAGCTGAGGATTATGCCAGGCTTTATATTCGAGAGTTGGTCAGACTACATAGGATGCCCTTGTCCATTATTCAGATAGAGGTACCCAGTTCACCTCGTATTTCGAGAAGTCTTTTAAGAAGGGACTTGGTACCTAGGTCAAGCTCAGCACAACTTTTCACCCGCAGATAGATGGACAAGCTGAGCGGACTATTCAGACCTTGGAAGATATGTTGAGAGCATGTGTGATTGATTTCAAGAGCATTTTGGATGATCACCAACCTCTCATCGAGTTTGCAGATAACAACAGCTACCACTCTAGTATCCAGAGGGCCCTGTTTGAGGCATTATATGGTAGTGGGGTGTAGATCTCCTATAGGGTGGTATGAGGTTGGTGAAGCTACCATGATAGGGATAGACTCAGTTCATGAGGCAATGTAGAATGTGCAACTTATAAGGGAGAGGTTGAAAACAGCGCAAAACCGTCAGAAATCCTATGCTAATGTGAGGAGAAGAGAGTTAGAGTTTGCAGTGGATGATTGGGTTTATCTGAAAATTTCACCCATGAAAGAGGTGATGAGGTTTGGAAAGAAAGGAAAACTCAGTACCAGATATGTGGGACCCTACAGAATTCTAAAGCTAATTGGCAGTGTAGTGTATGAGTTAGAACTACCTCCAGAGTTTGCATCGGTGCACCCAGTATTCCATGTGTTACTATTGAAAAAGTGCATTGGTGATCCAACTTCAGTGGTTCCACTAGATAGCGTGAGAATAAAAGATAGTCTTTCTTAGAAGAGCTCCTAGTTCAGATCCTTGACCGTCAGGTTCGTACACTGAGAAACAAGGAAGTCGCTTCGGTGAAAGTTTCGTGGAGGAACCAGTTAGTTGAGGGAACCACATGAGAAGCAAAAGCAGACATGATGGCCAAATACCCTCACTTATTCCCTTCCAGCTCAATTCCAACATCAGGTACTAAATCATTCCTCAATACTCTGTTCAGTTCCGTACGTATCAACTCTATTCAGATTTTCTATGTGCATTCTAGTTTCATCAGTTCTATAGTATGGTTAAGTCAGCTTACAGTTAGTTATTCCTTCAGAAACTAGCTCATAGTCCCAGTCTAGGAATTTCAGCTCTTTTCCTAGTTTCCCAGTAGCTTTAGTATTCATTCGAGGACGAATGATCCCAAGAGGGAGATATTGTAACACCTCAAAACTTTCCTAGACCAGGCTCAGACCTTGAAAGAAAAATCCAAAAGAAAAACCAGAAAAATGCCTCAGAACGACTGAGACAACGAGTCGTGGTCTGCTCCAATGACTCATTGTGTCAGTCGTGGTCAGCCCTGCTTGACCAGTCAAGAACCCACAGGTCAAGGAATGACCCGTTGTGAGAAACAATGAGTAGTCCTGTCACTCGTTGTTTCCCCAACACAAAAATCCTTTCTAGGATCCCATGACTCAAACAACGAGTCATTGTCAGAAACAATGACCCGTTGTGGGAGTCGTTGGGTGAAAACCCAAAAACTTACTTTCCAGTGATGACGAGTAGGAAAAACAACCCGTTGTTTCCCACAACGAGTCATTGTCACCACCTGTCATGTCAACTTTGGGAATTTTTAGAAGTTGTCCAACTAAAGTAACGACTAGACACAACGACCCGTTGGATCCACCAACGAGTCGTTGTGTCACCCATTGTCAAGCTTTCTAGGTTTCCCTCGTTCATGACCACGAGAGGAACTAACGAATTGTTGGTTTTCCCTACGATTCATGGTGTCCCCCATTGCCAGATCCAGTGTTTTCAACCCCCAGGTAGTAGGACCAACAAAAGGTCACAATGAGTCATGGTCAGAACCAACGACTCAGTGAGTGACTCATTGGGTCCCCGCAGGCCATTTCCAAATTTTTGTTCTGGGGCACTTTTGTAATTTCCCACCTATATAGTCCCTAAGCTAAATTGTTTTAAGTATTATTTACGAGATTATTAGAGGGATTGAATGGTTTTCTCATTCATTCTCCATGTAAACTCTTAGAATATCGATCTTAGAAACTCAGACTTTTCCTCTTAACCAAGAACTAGGGTTCCTAATCAGTTGCAGAGATTCACGATTTCTTCTTTAGAGATTTTTAATCCAGGTATGTGGGAATTCAACAAGGGAATAGTTCTTCCCTTGTGTCCCAAAAAATCTTCTCTAATATTCTCTATCAGTTCAACCCTGTGGATTGGAAATGTAGAAGATTGTCAGACTAATTTCTTTAAAATTTCAAGTGATATATTTCTCATGATTTTAACTGCTTTATTATTCCCTATTTGTATAAATTTTTGAGAATTGTATCTGGTGGAATGATTTAGCCCTAGTTCTCAATTTAGTAGAATTTAGAATCTTGCGTGTTGGATTAGTTTCCCTATAACATGATTCTAACATATTTGAGATCCCCATATTGTTAGTGTATGTGGAAATTTTTGTTAGATATATACATGTCCATTCTCAATAAGGTTATTACCCTCAATGTTGTCCATAAATGTCAGCTAATCAGTTTGACTACACTTAATTCTTAAGGTGTCAGTGGTGCCTCCCAATTATTAGTATTAGCCTCAGTATCATCTTTTATTGGCTTTTTTGGAAGTCATGAGACTTCTAGATAAACATATCTGACCAGCCTTAGGACCCTAGTTTTAGATTACAGTTTGTTCTCTAGACGATTACGACACTTCCAGATAAGCAGCTCTGACCAGTCTTAGAACACCAGTTACAGAATCTGGTTCGATAAGACTCTTAGGGTATTTCTGGATAGGTATTCCTGACTTATTCTTGGGCCTCAGTTTCAAGCTCTCAGCTTAGTAGTCAGTCTAGGATTATCCAGTGGGAGTGGGACTTAGCACCGAGCGGACCGGGGTTCCAACGCACCCAGGATCCCAGAACTATGTTGCCACCGTAGGTTATTTTTATTGGACTCATGGACCTAGAATTATGATCACCCAATTCATGCCTTTATACCCTAGTAAGGTATGTTGGGTCCTACCAATGGGGTGTATACATTGGAATCCACTCTACCTCACGTGGTTATATGTCGGTTATAGACTCTACCACTAGTTAGTTAGGTTTAGTCCCAGATTAGCTCAGTTCAGAACCATTTTAGATTACTCCCTTTAGATCAGTTCAGTGCAGTATTTCAGATCAGTATCTCAGATTAAGGGCATGTCTTTGACCATTAGACAGGGTCATTTTGACCATTTTAGTATATTCAGTTTCAGCATTTCAATTGGTCATTTCATGTCTTTATAGTTCAGTTATTTTATTCTCCGTGTTATGGTTTCTCCTACTTACTCAGTACATTCAAAGTATTGACGCATACTTTTTATGCTGTATCGTTTTATGATACAGCTGTAGGTTTCTCAGTCTCAACACCGTTAGCATATCTCATTCAGGAGTCTTCAGCTGCATCAGTGGTGAGTCCTCATCTTTCGAGGACGATGATTATTTCTCTTTAGTTATATTTCTTTCAGTTAAACTTAGAGTTAGCTGGGGGCTTCTCCCAGCAACTTATTAGATAGATGGATTTCAGACACAGACATAGATTAAGATTTTCAATTTTGTTTCAATAGTTTGAAACCCTGTGATTTAATTCTTATTCATTAATGGTTTTATTATTTTAAAGCTTCTGCTATGTTTTTACTCAAAATGTCAGTGTTATGATAGATCATGGGTTGACTTGGGGTTACTTGTGACTCCAAGTACCGTGCCTCATCTAGGGTATAGACTCGGGTCGTGACAATCCATAGTTGTTGATGTGGGTCTAATTGTTCTTACTTTATTTTTGTTTGAAAGGATCTTTTTCCAAAGAGAAAATAGGAATAACAATCATAGATATCTTTCCAATCCAATTGGATTTAAGAAGAATTGAGTATTGGGAGAGAATTTAATGGTGGACATGGATGTGAGGTTGTGAAATTGGGCTAGAAATAGAGAAAATCGCATTCTCACTCTTAATTAATAGCTAATAGATAGAAATTAGTGTAGCTATTAATCCAAATCGGATCGAATTGATTTAATTGTGTCTAGTGGTTGTAAAAAACTCTAGCAAGAGGTATTTTTGAAGTTGTAAAACATCAAATGTCTGCTTTCCTGAGGTTATTTACACAATTTGAACTTATGAGATGACCTAGCATGACCCTCTTTAGTTAGTATATCATTTACACCACACCTCTAGTCTTTCACATTATTATCAACAACCTTGGTTATTTTGCTATCTTAATCAGACGAATTAAAATTTCTATTATATTTTTAATTTCAATCTCCCCCAAAATGTTTATTTCCTTGTTATTTTCAAGTGGTGAAAGCTAAATTAAATTTCCCAAACAACACTTGTGCATATCATTTGCTAGTCTCTATGGGATTCGACCCTGACATCTGTCGAGATAGTTGTTTTGATACAATGACCATTTATGCTCCTTCGTAACGAAGAGTATAGTTTGGATGTTATAAAAAATGGCGCTGTTTCCGGGGACTAGCGCTCGATATTCTTGTGTTGATTGTTAATTTGAATTAGTCTTGCATCATAGATGTTGACATCAAGTTTGTTGGTCTTGTTAGGATAAAGTCATATGAGTCATCATTCACAAGTAGGGGATAGCTCAGTAGAGGTTAATATGGAGCATGAGGAAGAAAATTTTGTGATGCCCAAAGTTGAGGGAGACATTCAACTACCGCCTAGGGTAGCGAATGTCGTGTTCCATGTCACAAGTACAATGCTACATTTGCTACAAATGAAAGAACTATTTAGGGGAAAACCATGTGAGGACGCAAATTTTCATTTGAGAAATTTCGTAGAGATATGCCAACCTTTCAACATAACCAATATAAGTCAAGAGTCTATAAGGTTGAGGCTCTTTCCATTTTCGCTAATGGGAGAGGTGACCATGTGGTTGGAAGAACTCCCTTCGGGCTGCATTACATCATGGCAAGAATTGACTGAGGCATTCTTGGATCTTTTCTTCCCTCCATCGAAAATGTTAAAGATAAGGGATGATATCACGAACTTTAGACTAGAGCCGGGAACTGTTGCAGGAAGCATGGTTAAGGTTCAAGAAGAAGGTTTCCCTTTTCCCCAACCATGGTCTCCCAGATGGAGTAATCCTTCAAAGTTTCTATTAAGCTCTAGACTCCATTAACAAGTCAGTTGCCAATAAATTAGTTGGAGAATCAATTATGGATCAGACATATAGATTAGTTAAGGCCCTCTTGGATAAAATGACAAAGACAAATCGGGCATGGCATACGAGAAAAACTAATATATCAACACATGACATTAGCTATAGTGCATTGGCAGCTTAGTTGAGGAAAAGAGATGAAGAGCGAGATGAAAATCTCGCTAAAATGATGGCGCAGCTGGAACTAATGACCAAATATATGATACGGGCAGGGCCCAAGGTTGTGAATGTTGTAGGTGTGTAAGGTCCATTGCACTTTGAAGGAGAATCGTCGCCACCGAGGTACGACGAGGAATGCCAATACATGGGAAATCAGATGGGGGGTTCTCGACCCGGGTTTCAAGGGACTAATCAAGGTCCTTGGTGCCCAAGGGAAGAGAACCAAGGTTGGAGAAAATGTAATTCCAGGTGTGAGCGATCCAGGTAGCTCAAAAATTGAAGAGATGTTAGCAAGAGTCATCAAGAAAGTGGAATCAACCGACAACGGGGTCAAGGAATTGAAAGGGGAGGTGTCTAACCTTGCCTAGATAGTGAGCTCTCATTAAACCTCCATTAAGCATTTGGAAGCTCAAATGAACCACCTGTCTGCTCAAATGAATCCCCGAATGAATGTAACACTCCCAAGTGATACAATGCCAAAGCCGAAGAAAGATAGTCAATGCGTGGCTATTATTACTAGGAGTGGTAAATTGGTTGGAGATGTGAATGTGAAGCTTAAGAAGGTTGTTGCTCCTAAATAAAATGAGGAAAATGAATTTGATGAGGTGCCAAAAACACCACATAGTGGTGAAAAGAGTGAAGATGAAAGTGAGGGGAAGGCTGATGAAGTTCCCTCACATGTTGATGAAGATGAGGTAGGCATGAAGGCCTCAAATGATGATAAAGTTGACACAAGAGATCCACCCACGTATCCATAATGGTTGGCTACGAAAAAGAAGGATGATTAGTTCAGCAAACTCATTGACATGTTTAGTAGATTGTCTATCAATATACTGTTAATGGATTCCCTTCTTCAAATGCTCGGATATGCCAACTTCATGAAGGAGTTTCTGAAAAAGAAGAAGGTGGTTAATACAGGTAGCGGGGAGGCGACGCACCATTGTAGTGAGATGATGATGAGTAATCTTTCCCCCAAGAAGGAAGACCCAGGAGCTTTCATAATCCCTTGCATAATTGGGACGTGTGTGTTTAAGAAACCTCTATGTGATCTTTGCACGAGCGTAATTTTAATGCCTCTCATCATTTTCAATAAGTTGGGACTTGGAAGCAACAAACCCACATCAATGAGGTTGCTAATGGCGGATCGTTCCATAAAGAAGCCTGTGGGGGTATTAGAAGATGTATTGGTGAGGGTGGATAAATTCATTCTACCAACTGATTTCATAGTCCTTGATTGTGAAATGGATATTGAAGTGCCAATTATTTTAGGGAGACCATTGCTCGCCATGCGTAAAGCTTTGGTTGATGTGGAGCTAGGAGAGATCATGTTTCGAGTCGAAAGTGAAGAAGTCACCTTCAAGGTATGTCCATCAGCAGAAACTACCAATGAATGAAAGGTGATCGGAGTGTTGCATGCAGAGAATGAGGAGAGCAGAATTGAGATGGAAGAGTCTGAGTCAGTGGATGATCCTTTGGAGAAATATTGCTAAATGAGAGCTACGTCGTGCCACGACATTAACTAAGGCACTTCTTGGGAGGCAACCCAAGTGTTTTATTTTATTGGTTTTATGCCATTGTTGTTTTTTATTTTGTAGTACCAATGAAGTGAGAAGAAAGGAGAGAAAGCAAAAAACAAGGAAGGTAACGCACTGGACCGGCGAATTGCTGATCCAAATGCGCGAACCACCACGCCCTGATACAAGAAAGCAGAAAGTTGGGAACATGAGCGTTCGACTAGTGGATGAAACGGCAAACCGCCGATGCAAAAAAGTGTACCGCCGATGCAACATAGATTACCTGAGCATTGGGTTCCCAAGCGGTGATCCATCGGTAGAACGCCGACCCCATTCACGAACCGTCGGTCTATCAACGATTGTAAAACAGTAAACTGTGCATAAATTCAAGCATAAAAAGGTAAGGTGGCTAAGCTCTAGCTCATATCAGCGATCGTCGATGTAATGCTGGTCGAGGTACGGGTTTTGTTTCAGAATCTAAATCAAATATGGACCTACCTAACCTCAAAAATCTACTTGAGCCGCTCTAATCTAAAAAAATATTCCCTTAGGTTTCTCGTTTCCTCTTTTACCATTTTCCCATAAACCTTTTTGTCTTCCCAATACCCTACCTTTCCACATTGCCACAACTCCCTCTCTCCCACTTTCCATAGACAAATTAACTCACCATTACTACCCCACCTTCTCCCTAGCATTTTTCTTGCATAGTAGATGGAGTGAAAAATCTTTTTCCTNCTATAAAACCCCTCACTCTCTTCACCAAATTCTTACTACAATCACATTTTCCCTCTCCACTAAACAAGTCTCAGAAGTGCCCTTGTTGAGCATTATTAAGATAGCAAAAGCTAGTCTTTGCAAAACTCTCTCCTAATTGTGTTAATGTATCTTTTACTCTTTGTATGTTTTCATTAATGGAACCTTGATTGCATATTCATGTGGATTTAATATACATTCCCCTCCTTGTTAATGCCCTTCTCTCCCATTAGTTTCAAAGTTGATGCTCTATTTAGTTGAAAGGTTTGGAGGGGGGATAGAAGTTTTTGGCTAAAAGGGGTGTGGGATATTTGTGATATTCGTGTAGACTTAAATGGGGTGAAGTCTGAGTAACCCAAATAGACTAAAAATTCATGTTTTGCCCTATGATAGATTGGGTGACACCATTCTTATGGGTAAATTATCATTTGAGTCTTTTCTCATGTGTAGAATCGATGCTTTAATATAATGTGAGTGGGTGTTTGTAATTTGGTTCCATTGACATTCTTGGAATTTCTTTGGGAACGATGACTTTAGACTATTCACCGGTAGGGTCTGGCAAAACGCCGATGGAACGCTGTTCTAATCTACAGTTGTCTTCAGGCCACTGCTTAGATCCCATGTTACATCGGTGGTTCACGAATCGGGATTGGCGATTCATTGCTTTGTCGCTGGTGGAATCTTTGTCTGCTCAGTTTACTACTTCACATCGGCGAGCCAGCTAAAGTCTGCGGATACCATCCTGTGGCTCGCCGGTGCTGCCGGTTCTTGAAATGATGGTTTTTCATCTTTGCTTCTTATTGCAATTTTTGAATAGCTTTAGTTATTTCATTTCAACTACATTGTGGTTGTCACTAATACCATGTTTGTAGAAAAACCATGTCTTCATCTAGGAACACCGAAAAGGGCAAGGCCCCAGCCTCATCAACCACCAAGGGCAAGGGAAAAGCCAAGGCTTCCGCAAAACCCGCAAATTCCAAAGAGGCCATTATGTTCTGTGTGCCTGACATGAAGGGGCACTATGCCATATGCCAGGGGCAATCTATAACTGTGGAAAAGAGGTTCAGTTTGGCGGGACTACATGGGGACTTGCCCAACATCATTGCTCAATTCACAAAAAGGCAGTGACATGCTTTTTCCAATCCTCTGTCAGACTACTACCCAGCTTGGTCCCGAAATCCTATGCCTCCTACAAATCTAGACAGGACATCGTGAAGCATAAAGGAAAAATCGATGAAGTCCCCTACCTACCTTCATTCATGGTATGTGGGGTGGAGGTAGAAATAAATCCGGATGTAATCAATTATTTTTTCTAGGAAGATGAAATTGACTCGGGCACAGAGTACGTGGCCAGGATTGAAGACATGAAAAATCAATTCACCTAGATAGCCCCCATCACCACAGTTGACACTCCGTATGGGCCTCCATGGGCGGCAAAATTTCTCGCCGTGATCTCAAGTTCAAGGCCAAGTTATTGTTGGATTTTATCTGTGACCGCATCATTCCTTACAAAAATGAGCAGTGGGTTAGCTGGAGACAGAGATTCTCATAGCCTACATCATGTCCGAAGTCACCATTAACTTTGGGGAGATTGTGGCCCAGCAAATGAAACGGAAGGCAAGAAAGGCCAGAACCTCCATTCCGTATGTTGTCCTCATTTCCAACCTATGTTTACAAGAGGAAGTGCCATTATTCCCTGATGAGACCCTTGTCTCTGCCTTAGGAGTGATCGCCTTAGATAGGAAAAGAGATGTCAAGGCACCCGCAGTTAAGAGGAAGAGATTGCAAGCTTTTGGGTTGGCTGAGGGATCATTATCCCATGGGTCGGAGAAGTCACCGCATGCCCCAGATTTGAATATGTTCTACCAAGAAGCTACGGGTCAAACCTCCGGAGACATACCTCTTAACGGAGCATCTCCCCCTCCAACATCCTCCTTACACTCATTGCTCAGACAGTCAAACGAGAGCTGAAATCAATGTATGAGAGCCTTACAACATTATGCAAATGGGTGGATGTAGTGGAGGGGGATGCCACTTCTCTCCTAACAGAGGTGCAGGAGTGGAAAGTCGGACACCTATGGAAATGCCTGACAAGAGCGCTCTTGATGCCGCAATAGCTACTCCCTCCACTGTTCGAGGCCCAATAGATGATCTATTTGAGGGCTTGGGATATGATACCGAGGAGCTGGGAGAGGCTGGTTTTGATGGTGCCACAGAAGCAGGGGAAGTTTCTAATGATGAGGATGAAGAGTGACCTGCTCAGGGAGTCTCTTACCCCTTTATTGTGCATGCATACATTGGGAACAATGTATTCTCTTAGCTTGGGGAATGAGTGTTTGTTGGGGGGTCAATGATGTTTTTATGTTGAGATGAGCTGAAATAGCCTTTTTCGGGCCTTTTTTTCCTTTTATTATCTTATGACAAATTGTGAGCCTTTGTCGAGCTCGATTTTTAATCTTATTGATGATTTCCCTCGCCGGGCCTGTGATGATGAGAAAAAAATGAATGACTTGGTTGAGTTCTTGGATGTATTTTAGTGTGCTAATGATGAGAAAGGGGTCCTTGTCTTGAATTGTTTATTCCTTCAGGACCCAAGTCCTTTGTTTGTTCGCCGTGTCAATATTAGAATAGTAATCAAACTCCAAGGGTTATCTTCATACCACAGTTCTTTCCCGAGGAGCGTTTCTTTGTTTTTCCTTTCTTTTTGTTGTCAAACTGGGTTTGCACTTCCTGATGATGGATTGAGTGGAGACTTTCTTAAGGGAAAATGCCATGTCATTTTTGAGTCTTTTATGGAGCTGTTTTGAGAGGTACCACCAGAAATAATGAACAGGTGTTTTAAACAACAACATAACATTCTTAGTCATACCTTGTAGCTTCCTTGTTTGACTTATGAATTTGCATGTTCTGGTGTATTAAATCAATATCTTGTGTAGATAATGAATTTTGTGGATTTTTTAAGTGTGATGACTCATGTTGTAAGGGCTTATGTGAATCTCATGCACAACTTCTTGTCTAAAACTTTCCCCAAGTGTGACTCAAGGCGAAATCCTAGATGTAGCTGCACTTAAAATATGATCTTAGGCCCTCTTTTGTTAAGTCATTTCACCCAAAATGACCTCCTTGAACATTAATCTTTGATATCCAACATTAGAACCTTGGACCCTTTCTTTGAAAAACACATTACAAGCACAGTGACCATTTTTAATCCTTCTCTTTGTTACCATCCTCCCCAGTTTCTAGTGATGAAAAAATGAAAATAATGGGGGATTCAAGCACAAGAATTACTTAGAGATAAGGAAATGAGTGTAAAATGAGAAAAAAGCCTAAGTTTGGGGGTTTATAAGAGTAGGGGGAGAAATGAGAAGCCTAAATTGAGTTAGCACCAAAATTTTGATGAGTTGAAGGAATCGATGGGTTGAAAGACCTCGAATCATCAAAAGAGAAAGGATAGTAAAAAGGTGCTATCTCTTGCATAGATAAGGTTAAATGTGAAATTCATGGGTGTTATTAGGGTGGCTTATGTTACAAAAAAGATAAAGATGATGAACTAGGAGAAATAAGGCAGAGTGATCTCAATAAGATGATGGGATGTTACAAGTGCTTATAGAGGAATTAGGGAGGCATTAGTCACTTTAGCTAAACATTTATCCTACCCTTAGCCCTAGCCTACATTTTGAACCACAAGTCCTAAGTGATTTTAAGTACAGTTTCTCTACATTAGTCGCTAATTACACCAAGGGCAAGCCTATGGGTCGAGTTGTATGCATGCAGATTTCTATTGGGAGAGTGAGTGCAATCTTTTGTTTGCGCAATCCCCTATCTGAATGCATTGATTTCATGAAAAAAATAGGGATTTTCTTTTCGGTGAGTGGAATCATCCCTTTTGAGGGCACAATTGCATTAAAGGTAAATTTGTGCATAGGACATGAGAAATGCAAGCTCTAAGGCGAGCTTTGAATGTGCAATGATCATGAATTGAGATGTTATGTGTACTTCATGGATAAATTATGCCCTCATTTTGCAAAATGAAAGCTCTTGTCAATCATGCTTTTGAATGTTGGTGGCCTTTTGAAATGTTTCCATCCTTCTTATTTTAAGGGAATTTTCTTCTCCTTTTCGGTGAGTCAGTGAGCATTTTTGGGTTGTACAGAATTGAGTGGTCATTGATACATAAACTTGTGTGGAGTGGCATGTTGTTCATCTGATAATAACTGAATTACTTGAGGACAACCAATGGTTCGGTTTTAGGGGTTTGATGAGTTGTTAATTTACCAACTCATCAGGCTCTTAAGAATGAGCTTTAGTCTAGTTTTCAAGTTATTTAGGTTGATTTTATGCCCCTTTTTGCCTTTTTGTGTGTAGACTTCTGATTTGTAGAAAAGAGTAAGAAAGGGAGCAAAAAGAAGGGAATCAGGTGAAAATCGGCGCTTCACCGGAGAAGACCGGCCAAACGCCGGCCAAATGCCAAAGACCACTGCCCTGGGGAATTAAAGCGACCGACGATCACGGACCCCAACCAATGACTCGCAGGTTGAATTGCCTACCGACACCTATGAGTGCTGGATCATAGAGAAAAAAATCAGCAAAGAACGGATGGAGACCAGTGAATCGCCGAATGAAACACCAAAAAACACTGGAACTCATGGCATGAGCACCCAATGATAGCCAGCAGTTCGTGGAATGCAATCGGTGAACCGCCTGTACTCTCGCATGTACCAAAACGCCTGAACATGGGCAAATGTATCCAACACTGAAAAAGAGAGTTGGAGTACCCTACTTTTGGATATATTCTAGAGAGAAGTACTCTGTACCCATCAGATCTTAACTTTTAGCTTTTTGAGAATATTCTCTTTGTAGAAGAAGAAAGTAAGAATTTTATTGGTAGAAATTGTAAAGGATTGTTTTTCCTTTTCTTCTTCTTCCTCCATAGGAAGGTACTACCATTGTTGAAGACTTATTTCTGAATTTAAATTTGCTACTCCAATTATTGAATTCGGTGAATTTATTGTTAAATGTGCTTTTGAATTTCTTAACTATGAGTGGCTAAATGATTAACTAGAGGTGTGTGGTGATAAATTCTTAGTTAGATTGGGTATTTCTAGAGTCATCTCAAAATTGTTTAAATAGTGTAAATCTGTTAAATTCTCTCCAATCTATAATTGAAGATCCATGGTTGCTGATGTGGGTCTAATTGTTCTTACTTGATTTTTGCTTGAAAGAGAAGAATTGAGTATTGGGAGAGAATTTAATGGTGGACATGGATGTGAGGTTGTAAAATTGTGCTAGAAATAGCCAAAATCACATTCTTACTCTTAATTAATAGCTAATAGCTAGAAATTAGTTCAACTATTAATCCAATCGGATCAGGTTGATTTAATTGTGTCTAGTGGTTTGAAAGAACTCTAGCAAGAGGTATTTACGAGGTTGAAAAAATCAAATGCCCACTTGCCTGAGGTTATTTACACAATTTGAACTTATGAGATGACCTAGCATGACCCTCTTTAGTTAGCATATCATCTAACCATACCTCAAGTCTTTCACATTATTGTCAACAAATTTGGTCATTTTTCTATTTTAATAAGCCGAATTAGAATTTATACCATATTTTTAATGTCAATATCCCCCAAAGTGTTAATTTACTTGTTATTTTCAAGTGGTGCAAGGTAGATTCAATTTCCCAAACAACACTCGTGCATATCATTCGGTATTCTCTTTGGGATTCAACCCCGACATCCGTCAGGATATTTGTTTTGATACAATGACCATCTATGCTCTTTTGATACAATGACTGTCTGCGTTCTTTGATTTCATGAGAAGCCTAAATTGAGTTAGAATCAAATTTGTGATGAGTTGAAGGAATCAATGGGTGAAAGACCTCAAAGAATCAAAAGAGAAAGGATAGTAAAAAGGTGCTATCTCTTGCATAAATAAGGCTAAATGTGAAATTCATGGGTGTTATAAGGGTGGTTTATGTTGCAAAAAATATAAAGATGATGAACTGTGATAAATAAGGCAGAGTGAACTCAATAATATGATGGGATGTTACAAGTATTTATAAAGGCATTAGGGAGGCATTAGTCACTTAAGCCAAACATTTATCCTACCCTTAGCCCTATCCTACGTTATGACCCACAAGTCCTAAGTGATTTTAAATGCAGTTTCTCTACAATAGTGGCGAATTACACGAAAGGCAAGCCTATGGGTCGAGTTGTGTGCATGAAGATTTCTTTTGGGAGAGTGAGTGCAATCTTTTGTTTGCGCAATCCCTTGTGTGAATGCATTGATTTCATGATTAAAAAAATAGGGATTTTCTTTTCAATGAGTGGAATCATCCCTTCTGAGGGCACCAATTGCGTTAAAGGTAAATTTGTGCATAGGACATGATAAATGCAAGCTCTAAGGCAAGCTTTGAATGTGAAATGATCATGAATTGAGATGCTATGTGTACTTCATGGATAAGTTATGCCCTCTGCAAAATGAAAGCTCTTATGAATCATGATTTTTAATGGTGGTGGCCTCTTGAAATGTTTCCATCGTTCTTGTTTTAGGGGAATTTTATTCTCTTTTTTGGTGAGTCGGTGAGCATTTTTGGGTTGTCTAGAGTTTAGTGGTCATTAATACATAAACTTGTGTGGAGTGGCATGTTGTACATCTCATAATAACTGCATTACATGAGGATAAGCAATGGTTCAAGTTTGGGGGTTTGATGAGTTGGTAATTTACCAACTCATTAGGCTCTTAAGAATGAGCTTTAGTCTAGTTTTCAAGTTATTTAGATGGATTTTATGCCCCTTTTTTCCTTTTTGTGTGCAGATATTTGATTTGTACAAAAGAGCAAGAAAGGGAGAAAAAAGAAGGGAATCAGGTGAAAATCGGCGCTTTACCAGAGAAGACCGACAAAATGCGGCCAAATGCCAAAGACCATTTCCCTGGGTAATTAAAGCAACCGGCGATCGCAGACACCGACCAGTGACTCACCGGTTGAATCACCTACCGACACTTGAGAGTGTTGGATCATAGAGAAAAAAATCATCGGAGCGCGATTGGACACCGGTGAATCACCGAATGGATCGCCATGTTGCATTAGGACGTGGATTTTCCGCGCATAGTTTTACACACCCAACAGATGAAGGCGGTGTAATTGAGGCATAGTGTCACGACCCGAACGAAGGCCCGAACCATAACATGGGACAAGGAGCCCCGAGAGACTCCAAGTCGACCCATGGCATAAGCATACATCTAACTCGATCAACAAAATAAAAGAATCAACAAGATAATCATAGCGGAAGTCTAAGCTAAACATAACATCAGAATACACAATATGAAGCTGAATACAACTATATGTCTGAAAATCCTCAAAACATGACGAGTTGATAGGACAAGACCCCAACTAACTCAACAATCTAAAACTGAAAGTACATAAGAAAATTTTAATAGTCTAATCCTCGAGAGATGAGGACTCACAAATAACGAATGTGCTAACTCTGAAGTCGAACTATGAGCGGGGCTGAATCTGAGAGCCGGGTCCTATATCATGAAACAATACAGCATAGAGTATGCAGTCAGTACGTGGAATGTACCGAGTAAGAAAGGTAAATAAAATCGCTTAAGTAAATAAAAACATTTAAAGATAATGTATAATGTAAACATAAACATCAAGAAATCTGAGAGTAGGGCTTGCTTGCATTCTTTCCAAAATCATTATCTCATCATACATAACATATCATCATAACTGAATCGATTAACTCAAAACTGAAATCTGATATTTATAGGTAAAAATAAACATTGAGTCAAACCTGCTTTAGAACATGAATACATATGTAAATCTTATGAGTAGTGGATATGCATAACTGAAATCATGAGGAACAATTGGAGACTCGTCTTTTAACCGACATACCACGATAGAGCTTACGTGGTCTCAACTATCACACTCAAGTGGGTAGAGCCGTCCAAAGCCTTTCCAGGGCTATGGACGATATCATGATATCGATATCAAGCTGATGGGCCAATAGGGCCGGCATATCTCACAAGGGAGGTCCCGAAGTAATATATAAGTATAAATTTGTGTTGGCATGTAGTTCTGAGGCATAGGGTGATCGACCCTTAGCCTGCTCGGTGCTAGACACAACTCCCAAAAATATGCATATGCTCTACATCGTTATTCTACGAAGCTCAACATCGTCTATTGACGAAGCTCAATCATCAATTACATCTTAAATATGAAATAATGCATATGAGAAGTTTTAACTCAAACCATACCACAAACTGAAAGATAATTGGGAGTCTTCGCTCCAAAACCATGTGGTAAGCTTAATTCGGGAAAATCATAATTCATACTTAGACATATGGACATTTCCCAAAGCTTTGTCGTACTTGGAAATGCTCAATTTACATCGAATACATGATTATAAACATGGGTAGCTCTAAAACATGCTTTTCATCAGAATATCTCATCATCATCATACATTCATCACAAATCTCATCTTTCATGAACTTCTCATCAATGGGCTTTTAATTTTAAAAACTAGAAACATGATTTTTAATTGAAAACAATATAAAACTCGCCCATGCTTCATAATTCATTGGTAGAACCATATTTAAATCATACCCATGTAAATAATTAGGAACTTCATTCGTTGGGTTAAAACCTCATAGATTAGACATAGAACGTTCATGATTTTGAGAGGGATTGGGTATGGTTGTGAAAGAAATCACCCATTCATAATCCCACATACCTGTTTGTAGCTGATTTTTACACTTCTTTGAATTCCCAATAGGAAATTAAGAGAAATTGATGAGTGCTAGGCTTGATCACCCTCTCTAGTCTTATACCTTGCATGCATGAATGAATAAGGCCTAAAATGAACTTAACCCCTTTAAAAGTCACTACTCATAACTCAAAATGACGTAGTTTAGGCCTTAGAAGCTTAGGAATTACGAAATAGCCCTTACTAAATTCGCAGAAAATAACTGTCAGGTGGTCCCAACGAGGGACCTAATGATTTGTTGCTAAGGGACACGACTAGTGGCTTAGTTTGTGAGGTACACTACTTCTCAATCTACTGGGTTCATGATGGAAGATTCGACGACTCGTTACCTGGTGACCACAACTCGTGGTCACCATTCGTGATGTGCACTACCTTAGTTTCAGCAAAATTATTCCATGCTGCTCACGACCCTCCCCACGATTCATGGTGTTTGGCCACGACTTGTGGGGTCCTTCCGTCAAGTACACTGCCCCTTTCCTTCACTATTCTTACTCACCCACCCCACGACAAACCTAATGAGTGGTGGGGACTGTCCACACCTCATGTTCTCGTCCATGGGATCTCATTTCTCAAATTTCAAGTTCATCACTTAGCCTCCCCACGAGTCACATCACGACTCATGGGCTTCTCTCACGGGTCACCCCATGACCCGTCCTAATGCCTGGTGCCAGATTTCAACTTTTCTCTGTTTCAACTTCCAGGTCTGATCTTTGGGCTTCCGGGGTATAACAATATCTCCCCCTTGGGAACATTCATCCTTGAATGTTGGAAACATACAAAAAAGAATAGAAATGCAATTATCATATTCATATACTGATCATTTAAATCGAAAACTGACGGTATGACTATCCCTGATTCAAACTACATAGCTAAACTAAATTCAGAAATCATACATACATCCATATACATAAAAGAAACTTGGGCACATGAACTGAACATGAAACTAAATGGAGTTTAAAAGAAACTTGGGCACATGAACTGAACATGAAACTAAATGGAGTTTTAGGACAAAACTAATACCTAGGGCTTGAACTGAGCCGGTAGAAAATAAATGTGGGTATCTAGATATCATATCTTCTTTGGCTTCTCATGTAGCTCCTTCAACATGTTGATTTCTCCATAACACTTTAACTGAAGCTACTTCTTTGTTCCTTAGCCTTCGAACCTGACGATCTAGTATTTCTACCAGAACCTCCTCATAGCTGAGGCTATCTTTCACGCCAACACTGTCCATCGAGACAACTAGAGCTGGATCACCCAAACACTTCTTTAAAAGGAATACATGGAATATAGGATGTACAAAAGCTAATTCTGAGGTCAACTCCAATTCCTAAGCCACCTTGCCAACACGTTTCACAATTTGGTACGGGTCAACATAGAAGGGACTAAGTTTCCCCTTCTTTCCAAACCTCATGACTCCCTTCATAGGAGAAACCTTCAGAAATACCCAATCATCGACTTCAAATTCTAATTCTCTCCTTCTCACGTCGGCATAGGTCTTTTAGAGACTCTGGGAAGTTTTCAACCTGTCCCTTATCAACCGAACCTTCTCCATCTCCTCATGAACCGAATCTTGTCATATCATTGCCGCTTCGCCAACTTCAAACCATCCAATGGGCGACCTATACCTCTGCCCATAGAGAGCCTCGAACGGTGCCATCTAGATACTAGAATGATAGCTTTTGTAGTATGAAAACTCGATAAGAGGCAACTACTCATCCCAGCTACCTTTGAAGTCAATCGCGCATGCTCTCAACATGTCCTCTAGAGTCTAGATCGTCCGCGCCGCTTGGCCATCCATTTGCGGGTTAAATGTTGTGTTGATCTTAACCTGTGTACCAAGACCTTTTTGAAACGATCTCCAAAATTAAGAGGTAAATTGAGTACCTCTATCTGAAATAATGGATAAGGGAACTCCATGCATTCGGACTAGCTCCCGGATATATAGTTTGGAACAATCCTCCGCCGAATCCGTGGTCTTGACCAGTAAAAAATGAGCAGCCTTGGTCAACCTGTCTACCATAATCCAAATAGAGTAATATTTTCGATGAGTACAAGGCAACCCTGTGATGAAGTCCATGTTGATCTCTTCCCACATCCAAGTAGGAATACTGATATCCTGAAGCACACCTCCCGGTCTCGAATGCTCAGCCTTTACTTGCTGGCAGTTTCGACACTTTGCTACAAGCTCCGCGATGTCCTTCTTCATACCATTCCACCAAGACTTTCCCATAAGTCACGGTACATCTTGGTAGCACCTAGATGGATAGAATACCTGGTTCCATGAGCCTCGTGCAACATCCGACTCCTCAAATTGTCAACATCCGGAACATATAGATAACCCTGGTACCGAAGCACACCATCTCTCTCTTTGGAGAAGACCTTTACCTTCTGATTTTGAACCTCTTCCTTCAACTTTACAAAAATCGGGTCCTCATCTTGTCTAGCTTTTACATCAGTCACCAAGGACGATTTTGATCCATTTTGAACCACAACACCACTATCGGTCGAGTCAACCAACCTAACTCCCAACCTTGCAAGTCGATGCATATCTTTCACTAGCTACTTCTTAACCTCATCCACATGAGACACACTCTCCATAGAGTCTCTACTAAGTGCGTCCGCTACCACATTAGCCTTACCCGGATGGTATAGCACACTCATATCATAGTCCTTGAGTAGCTCCAACCATCTTCTTTGCCGAAGATTGAGATCCTTTTGGGTGAACACAAATTGTAAAATATTATGGTCCGTAAACACATACAAGTGGACCCCATACAAATAATGTCACCATATCTTCAAGGCGAATACCACTACGACCAACTCAAGATCATGGGTTGGGTAATTCTTCTCATGGATTTTTAGTTGTCTACAGGAATATGCTATAACCTTCCCGTGTTGCATCAATACACACCCAAGTCCGATCCTTGAGGCATCACAAATACACCACGAACCCATCAGTACCCTTGGGTAGGGTCAACTCTGGTGCTGAGGTAAGTCGAGTCTTCAACTCTTGGGAGCTCTTCTCACAAGCCTCCAACCATTGGAATTTCACCTTCTTCTAGGTCAATTTGGTCAATGGTGCTATAATCAATGACAAACCTTCAACAAATCTCCCATAGTAGCCGGCTAAACCCAACAATCTCTGAATATCTAAAGGATTTACCGGTCTAGGCCAATTCTTTACCGCCTCTATTTTCGGAGAATCCAATTTTATACCCTCACTTGATACACATGGCCCAAAGATGCTCACACTTTCTGAATTTGGCATATAATTGACGATCCTTGAGAGCCTGAAGCACTATTCTCAAATGAGCGGCATGTTCCTCCTCGCTTCGGGAGTATATCAAGATGTCATCTACAAACACAATCACAAACATATCCAGGTATGGCTTCAACACTGTATTTATCAAGTCCATAAAAGTTGTAGGAGCATTTGTTAGTACAAAAGACATAACCACCATATCGCATCCTGAAGGCTGTCTTCGGGATGTCGCTCTCCCAAACTCGGACCTGATGATACCCGGATCTGAGGTCTATCTTTGACAAACACTTGGCACCCTGAAGCTGGTCAAATAAATCATCAATCTTAGGTAGAGGATACCTTTTCTTGATGGTGACTTTGTTCAATTGCCGATAATCAATACACATTCAAAGAGAACCATCTTTCTTTCGGACAAAGAGAATTGGTGCACCTCATGGGGACTTGCTCGGTCTAATGAAACCCTTATTTAACAGGTCCTTCAACTGCTCTTTCAACTCCTTTAGCTTGGTTGGAGCCATTCTGTAGGAAGGAATAGATATAGGGTGCGTGTCGGGAAGAAGGTCAATACCAAAATCGATCTCTCGCTTGGGACGATTCCTGGTAAATCATCTAGAAAGACCTCTGGATACTCACGTACTACTGGAACTGACTGGATGGTCGGGGTCTCGGACTTGACGTCCTTAACCCTAAATAGATGATACACACAACCTTTAGAAATCATCTTTCTGGACTTAAGGTAGGAAATGAAACTACCTAGGGACACAACTGACTACCCTTCCATTCTAAGACTGGCTCACCCGGAAATATGAACTCTACTGCCCGGGTTCTACAATTAACTGAGGCATAACATGCAAATAGCCAATCCATGCCGAGGATAACATCAAAATCGGTCATGGATAACTCTATCAAATCTGCTGAAGTGACATTTTGAAGGACTGAGACCGGGAAACCTCTACATACCCATCTAGCTATAACTGAATCACCTACTGGAGTAGAGACTGAGAAGGGTTATGTCAAAACTTCTGGACTGACTCTGAAGCTACTGGCCAAATAAGCTGTCACAAAAGATAAGGTAGCCCCAGAATCTAACAAAGCATAAATATCAAGATGGAAGACTCGTAACATACCAGTGACCACATCTGGGGAGACCTCCCACTCCTGGCGGGATGCTAAAGCATAGAATATATTCTGGCGTTGACCACCACCTGTGCTAGTAGACGCTCCCTGATGTGCTAAGCGTAAGGGTGGGGCTGCGAAACTAGAAGCTGGGCCTCGGCCCCCATTATGATCCTGCCTCGCTGTTGGGCATTCTCTGAGCATGTGTTCAATCTTCCCACACCCGAAACAAGAACCTGTACCTGCTAAACACTGACACGCATGACCTGACCACACCTGCGGCAAGTAGGAATGCTAGAATTCTTGGGTCTGCTGATCTGACCCCTAGATCCCAGTGCTCACCCCTCTGATCGTGCCTCGATCTGGAAGGCACACTTAATGTTGAAGATGTTGGGGCTGATGACCTTTGGTGGGTCTGCTGTCGATGCCCACCACCTGACCTCAATTGTGTGAATCTGCGGTCATTGGTCCTAGCCCTCTTGGCCTCCCTCTCTCTCATATGTGCTGCCTCTATCTGATGGGTGTATAAGACTATTCGAGGGAAGTCCATATCCTGATGGAGCATAGAGGTCCTACAATACTTGTCCAAATAGCCCGCTACTCCATGAACGAACCTGCTCACCCGCGCCCTCTGATCGGCTACTAACTCTGGAGCATATTTTGATAGGCGAGTGAACTCGAGGGCATAATTTTGTGCTATCATCCTCCCTTGCTTTAGATTTACGAACTCATCTACCTTTAGCTCTCTCATCTCATGAGGGAAGAACCAATCTAAGAATGCAACATGGAACTCCTCCCAAGTGATAGGGCCTGCTCCGACGACCCTACTATCTTTCAATTGGCAAAACCAGATGTGCGCGACCCCTTTCAACTGGTACGAGGCCAACTCCGCGCGCTCCACTCCATTCACCCCCATGACATGGGTGATCTTCAAAAATTCATCTACTAACTCGTGCGGGTCCTAATCCACTTTCGACCCGAGGAACTCTGGCGGGTTAATTCTCATGAAGTCTCGGACTTGAGCTGCTGCTACATTTCTATTTTGCGAAACATGTGCAACTTCCTGCTGATTGACCTGAGCGGTCAAGGCCTAAGCGAGCATTTGAACAGTTGCCCGAAAATCAGCATGGGAAATTTTCCTTGGTGCCTTGTGCTCCTGAACTGGTGGGACCTGCTTGTGCCCATTCTCATTGCCATCCCTGTGGCCTTCTCCAGTCCAATTCCTTCTACCATTCATTCTTCGGGGAGCCATGATTCTGCAATCGCGAATAGCATGAATTAGAAGGATAGGGAGACATTTTATCGCATGACATAGATCGTGAAAGAAGGGAAATTTTTTTAAAACGTCTTGTAACCTCTTCATCATAAGTGTGGCGCGCTTCACACCCATGAAAAAGACTCTACTTAACGCGGCTTTCATACACCCTAGGACACTTCAAACCTATTGCTCTGATACCAAGTTTGTAACGATTCGAATGGAGGACCGGACCATAACATGGGACAAGGAGCCCCGAGAGACTCCAAGTTGACCCATAACATAAGTATACATCTAACTCAATTAATAAAATAGAAGTATCAATA
>JACEIK010002022.1:40543-82645 GCA_018107945.1 Datura stramonium | reverse complement strand
GGGACATATTACAGTCCATTCCATGGATGGACTATTATGTTTATGCTGTATCGACATCAGTGACCCTCGTCGAGCCTGGTGCCCAGGGTGCAGTTATCAGGAGTCCACCGGACTTAGACACAACTACAGATCAGTAGCCAAGGGGGTTTAGTTGCAGACCCAGGGGACATGTAGGTTGGCTATAGCACCAGTAGAGTCATAGGAACCTGGATAGGGGTATATATATTGAAGTGTACTTGCCAGGGCTTATGGGGGTCCCGGTGGGTTATTCTGTGTTGATTGTACCTTCCAGGCTTTTGGGGTCCAGGTTAGGTTCTTGTTTATATATTTTTCTGCTAGATATAGCTTTTGAATATATGGTTGTATAGTCGTATCTCAGATACATATAGTATTTTACTAGATGCAGGTTATGAATAAGCAGACTTCCAGGTTAACTTCTGCCCTTTCTTTTTACTTATTTTCAGTCTTTAACAACTTCTATTCAAATTTTATGACTGCCTTACATATTCAGTACATATTATACTGACGCCCAACTATAGGGCGTTGCATTACTTGCCTGCAGGTTTAGATAGACAGAGTTCAGTATCTTCAATAGTAGCTGTTCACAGTCAGCAGTTTGGCCAGCTCCTTTCATTCGGAATTGCCAGGTTGTAGGGATTTTAGTATTTCATTTATATAGCATTTGGGTAGGTCGAGGCCCTGTCCCGACCATTATTTCTATTCTTAGAGGCTTGCAAACTACAATATCCAGTTAGTTAGCTGTTGTTTCCATGTGGGGCCCATGTATGTCTTATTTTAGGTGTTGGCCGTGTGGGGCCTAGTATAGCTGCTTATTTTTCTTCGTGTTATATCTAGACAACATGGTGGTCTTGTCGGCACGCATAAGATCCCTATTAATGTATGTTGGCTGGGTTAGCTGTCTTCTTTTACAAGTGCTGCATGACCTTTTCGGCCTGAGGCTATGTTTACAACCGAGATATAACAGTTTGTTTTCTTGAATTTGAGTCATTGGTAGGCACCAGAGGTGCCTGTGCCCAGCCAGATCAGCCCAGATTCCAGTATGGCATTAGATGCCAGTCATACCTCCCATGGTGGTGCGTGACAATAATACTGAACTCTTAATACTATATGAAATCTATAAGTGGAAGCTTCATAAGGAATAACTGAACAAAATACTATTAAAAAAACAATACATACAATAACACACTGAATTACTAACTCTGTCTGAAAGCAACCTAAGAACTGATGAGTTGCTGGGACAAGCCCCCAACTAACTATAAAGTATGAGTTAAAATATCAAAATACAATAGTATGAGAAGGAAACTCCTACCCTCGGTAAATGAGGACTCACCACTGAACTCTACTGATTTTTGCTGGAGAAGGACTACTGACGACGTTGAGACTGATAACTCGCGCCTGTATCTTAAGACAATACAACATAGAGAGTATGCATCAGTACTTTGAATGTACCGAGTAAGTGAGATATGAAGTAAATGTAAAGATATTGAGATTCTATAAGCTGAACTGAGAAAATAGGAAATTACCATAACTAGAATAATAAATACTGAAGTATCTGAAAATCTGATAAGACAGAAAGAACTAGTAACTATCTAAAGGTCATACACATATCTTGACAATTGGAGGACTGAACTGAACTGGGGACTATGACTGTACTGGAATGAGTTGTATTGTACTATAATGTGGTAGCAACTATAACCAACATGTAACCACGTGAGCTAGATGTGGAGCCCGATATATACTCCCTATTGAAGAAGGCCCACTATACCTTGCCAGGGTATAATAGCTGAGCTGGGTGATCATTGTCTGATTCCCTTTCGGGCTAATAACCTATGATGGCAACGTAGTTCTAGGACTTTGGGTGCGCTGAATCCCGGCTCTGCTTGGTGCTAAGTTCTACTCCTACTGGAAATTCTAATTATGTCTAACTGGGCTGATAGCTCGAAACATGTGTCCTAAGACTTAAGTTAGAACTACTTGTCTGGAAGTGTTTTGAGAGTCTAAGGACCTGAAAACAACTATGTTCCAAGACTCATCAGAGCTTCTTTATCTGAAAGTGCCGTAACAATCTAAGGAACAACTAACAAACTGATAACTGGTACTTGTGAGGTTACTGAGTTCTTCAAGACTAAAAGTAGTCAAACTGATCACCTGACATTTCTGTAAGACTCTGAATATACTGAGATTTAACTGAGACTCTGAACTGGGTAAATACACTACTAGCTTCTAATCATATATCTGTACTAACATTTGTAATTTACAAGGAATTATTCGGTCGAATAATAATCATGTTTGAATTCTCAATTATACAAGTCTCATTGAAAGCACATCTAAATATTAGTGCTAAAATACAAAATGTATGAAATGAGATACCAAGCATGAATTGCAACTGGCAATAATCTAAGAAAACTCACGAATGAGTAAAATAAAGGAAATAATAAACTATCTGAAAGGAAACCCTAGTTTCGATATTCTATAAAGCTAGAACTAGGGAGATTGGCTGTAAGAATTTAGGACACAAGGGTAAAAGAAATTCCCTTATTGAAAATCCCACATATATAAAGAAGAATCCCTGAGAAAGTCTGTAAGAATCTGAGGAGAAAGTTGAGTGCCCTAACTCTTGCTCTGAAAGGTTTGTGCTTTCTTCGTAATGTTTTTGAGAGATTTATATGAGATGTGAGGAAGAAAGATCGACTAACTCCCTTTAACCCTTGATAATTTATCCCAAAACGACGTAGTTTAGGAACCAAAATAGCTGGAAGTTACAAAAATACCCTTAGGAGAAAGTCTGAAGAACTTGCCATAAGGACTCAACGGGTCACACAACGAGTCGTTGGTTGCGACCATGACTCGTTGTGACCAGTCGTTGGTCCTGGGCTTAAAATTTCAGTAATTGGAACCAGGCAATGGATGAGAACAACGACCTGTTAGGTAAACCAAGAGTCATTGGTTCCACTCATTATACCTGGAAATAAATTCATTCATCAATACAAATGAGATACCTAACGACTCATTAGGTGTCACGAAGACTCATCGCCCCAACTCATTGTCGCCATTGGAAATTTTCCATCCGACCATCATTACAGGACAACGACTCATCTGACGAGTCGTGAGGTGGCACCACGACTTGTCCCCTAAATCCTTAAGTCCCCAGGAGATCCCAACTTTTACCAACTGATGCGCACACGAAGGGGCCACTTAACGATTCATCAGTTCATACAACGAGTCACTCCATGATTCGTTCTGTCACCTGGTGTAGATTTTCTTCCTCTCTTCATTTTAGTTCTTAGGTATAATCTTATGGACTTTTGGGGTGTTACAACTATCTCCCCCTTGGGAACATTCATCCTCAAATATAGGATAAGCATACTAGATGACTAGGAAGGGATCTGAAAGCCCAAAAATAAACAACTATAGCTGGAAACTGACGGAGTGATTGACTACGAACTGGGATACATGACTAAAACTGAGATAGACAAAACAACTGAATTTACGCAAGTAGGGTGCTCATAAAAGCATGGATAGAGCTGATAAGTACGAAACTGAATAGGGTATTGAGGAGATATTTAGTACTTGATGCTGAAGTTGAATTGGAAGGGAATAAATGAGGGTATTTAGCCATCATGTGTTCTTCTTCTTCCCATGTGTCTCTCTCAACTAGATTGTTACTCCACAAGACCTTTACTGAAGATACCTCCTTGTTTCTCAACTTACGAACCTGACGGTCTAGGATCTGAACTGGAACTTCTTCATAAGAGAGAAAGTCTTTTACACCCACATTCTCTAGAGGCACTACTGAGGTTGGGTCACTGATGTATTCTTTAATATAGACACATGAAAGACTAGGTGCACTGATGCTAACTCCACAGGAAACTCCAGCTAATTAGCCATACTGCCAATGCGTCTCAAGATTCTGTAAGGAACAATATATCTAGGACTGAGCTTTCCTTTCTTCCCAAATCTCATCACCCCTTTCATAGGTGATATTTTCAGGTATACCCAATCATCCATAGCAAAATCCAACTCCCTTCTCCTCACATCTGCATATGTTTTTTGTCGGCTTTGAGCTGTTCACAATCATTCCCTAATAATTTAAACCTTCTGCATGGCCTCATGTACTGTTTTTGGACTTATCAAGGTATCTTCACCAACCTCTAACTATAGGGATCTGCACCTCCTACTATATAATGCCTCAAACAAGGCCATTTGAATACCGAAGTGGTAACTGTTGTTGTGTGCAAACTCGATGAGAGGTAGGTGATCATCCTAAGATCACACACGCCCTCAACATATCTTCCAAAGTCTGAATAATCCACTCGGCTTAGTCATCTATCTGTGGGTGGAAAGCTGTGCTGAGCTTAATCTAAGTACCAAGTCCTTTCTGGAATGACTTTCAAAAGTGCGAGGTGAACTAAGTACCCCTATCTGAGATGATAGACAAGGGAACTTCATACAGTCTAACTAACTCCCGAATGTATAGCCTAGCATAATCCTTTGCTGAATCTATAGTTTTAAGTAGTAGTAAATGTGCTGACTTAGTCATCCGGTCTACGACCACCCAAATTGAGTCATTTTGCCAGTGAGTACGAGGTAAACCTGTGATGAAGTTCATGTTCATTTCTTCCCACTTCCAAGTAGGAATAATGATATCCTGATTCATACCCCTAGGTCTCTGGTGTTTAACTTTGACCTATTGGCAGTTTGGACACCTAGCCACAAATTCTGGAATGTCCTTCTTCATGCCATTCTACCAGTAGATTTTCTGTAGATCACGGTACATCTTGGTGGATAGAATATCTAGTGCTGTGGGCCTCCATTAGTATCCGCTGCGTCAAATCATCTACCTCTAGAACATACAATCTGCCCAGGCAGTGGAGAACACCATCTTCCCCTTTGGAGAAAGGTTCCACCTCTTTTCTAAGAATTGCCTCCTTCAACTTGAGTAGAATGGGGTCTTCATCCTACTTTGACTTAACCTCTACCACTCATGAGGATTGTAACCCACTCTGGATTACAACCCCACCATCAGAAGTATCAACTAACTATACTCCTAACCAAGCCAATCTGTGAGTATCCTTTGCTAGCTCCTTTTTACCTTCTTCACCATGAGCAACACTTCCCATAGACATTCTGCTGAGGGCATTATCCACTACATTGGCCTTGCCTGGGTTATACAACACACTCATGTCATAATCCTTCAATAACTCTAGCCATCTTCTCTGATAAAGATTCAAATCCTTTTGACTAAACACATACTGCAGGAATCTGTGATAAGTGAAAACATCTACATGAACCCCATAAAGATAATGCCTCCAAATCTTCAAGGCGAACACTATTGTTGCCGAATTCAAGACACGAGTCAGATAGTTCTTCTCATGAACCTTGAGCTATCTGGAGGCGTAAGCTATAACTTTGCCATGTTGCATCAGAACATAACCAACGCCAACTCTAGAGGCATCACAGTAGATCAAAAACCCATCTGAACCTTCTGGCAGAGTCATAATTGGGACGGTAGTGAGTCGAGTCTTCAACTCATGAAAATTCTTCTCACATTCATCAGACATTGAAACTTCACCTTTTTTGAGTCAATTTTTTAAAAAGGGAGGCAATGAAGGAGAATCCTTCAAAAAACCATTTGTAATAGCTGGCTATATCCAAGAAACTCCTGATATCTGTCGAAGAGGTGGATCTTTGCTAGTCCTTAACTGCTGCTATCTTCTAAGGATTAACTTGAATACCCTATTTGGAGACCACGTGACCAAGGAAGGCAACTGATTTAAGCCAGAATTCACACTTGTTGAATTTGGAGAATAACTGACGGTCTGTGAGAGTCTGTAAAACTATTTTCAGATGGTACACATGCTCCTCCTTTGTTCTCGAGTAAACCAGAATGTCATCTTTAAAGACAATGATGAACATGTCTAGGTACGACTTTAATACCCTGTTCATCAGATCCATAAAGGATGCAGGAGAATTGTTTAGTCCAAAAGACATAACTACAAATTCATAGTGATCATACCGAGTTCGGAAGGCTGTTTTTAGAATGTCATATTCTCTGACCCTGAGCTGGTGGTCTCCTGAAGAGAAACAACTAGCCCCCTAAAGCTAATCAAACAAGTCGTTAATCCAGATGGTGGTCGATGCACATTCTGAGGGTACCTTCTTTCTTTGAATGAATAGGACTGGGTCACCCCATGGAGAGATACTGGGCTTGATAAAGCCCTTATATAGAAGGTCCTTCAGCTGTTCCTTCAACTCCTTAAGTTCAACTGGAGCCGTTCTGTAAGGTATAATAAAGATGGGATGGATATCCGAAATAAGATCTATTCCAAATTCTATTTCCCATTCGGGAGGGATTCTAAGGAGGTCTTTGGGGAACACATCAGGAAACTCATTCACTTTCAGGACTAACTGGAGTGTTAGGGTCTCGAAACTAGAATCTTTAACCTTGACCATGTGGTAGATGTATCCTTTGGAAATCATTTTCCTATCCTTAATGTAGAAAATGAAATGACCCTTAGGCGCTGAAGTACTACCCTTCCATTCTAAGATTGGTTTCAAGGAAAATTGAAACCTAACAACACTGGCTCTATAGTAGACTGAAGCATAAAAATAATACAACTAGTATATGCAAAGGATAAGGTTGAAGTTGACCATGTATAGATCTACTAGATCAACTGAATTGACCTTACTCAACACTGAGACTGGATAATTTTTGTATACCCGACTGGCTCTATTTGACTCACCAACCGAGGTAGAGACTGAAAATGGTTCGGAGATAATATCTAGAATAATATCAAACCAAACTACAATATAAGGATTCATGAAGGAATGTATGGCTCCTGGATCTAGCAAAGCAAATACATCAAGGTGGAAAAGGTGCAACATACCCGTAATCATATCCGATGAGCTTTCCTGATCCTGCTTGGAAGATAGAGTGTAGAAACAATTTTGGCACTGACCACCACCCATACATGAAGAGGTACCCTATTGAGCTACATGACCTGTTGGGGCTGCTGATGTAGAAGACTGGGCCTTTCTTTGTCTTGCTGACGGGCACTCTCTCAAATTGTGACCTAGCTGACCGCAACCTGTGACCTAGCTGACCCCTTTCAACTAGTAGGCTTCCAGATCAGCACTCTTTGTATCGGTGACATCCATGATTTGTATGATTTTTTGGATCTCATCCATGAACTCTTGCGGGTCCTCCTCTACCTTAGACCCATGAAAGTTGAGGGATTCATTTGCGTGAAATCTCGAACCCTGGCTGCAGCTACAGATCCATTTATGTTCATTGGCAGCACGACCTACTGGTTGACTTGATTGGTCATCGCCTATGCCAACATCTGGATAGGTCGTCCAAAATTCCTTGTGGGACACCTGGTCGTCATGAGGAGCTACGGGAGCTGGTGGGGCAGGACGGTTAGCATTACCAGTCCTCCTTCTGTTTCCTCTTCCGGGAGGCATCATTATCTGAAAGGGTAGAGCACGAGTTCGGAGGATGTATTAGAGTCCAAAACTCTACGCATGATAAGATTTATGAATAAAAGGGAATTTTCGTAAAAATGCCTCGTAGGATCCTCCTCATAAGTGTGGTGCGCTTCACACCAATGAAAATGTCTCTACTTGATACGACTTTCAGATTCCTAGGATACACTAAACCTAATGCTGAAAAGATGAGGCCATATTAGTATCAGACGAATTGGTAATCAATTTTGATATTACAATGATAGTGCTTATACCTCGTCATTCCATCATCATCCAACAAAAGATAATAGGTAGAACCAATATTTTTCGTCCGCAAGCTTAACGACAAAGTCGAATGGTATTGAAAGGATTGCTGACTTTTTCTTGTAATGATCACCCTTATCCTTCCTAAAAATTGATTTTTTTATGTGCAAATGAATGAGAAGAAAAGTATATTCTAAATTCATAATATTTTTATTTTTCAAATAAACTTACTCTTGACATGGTTTTCTAGCAATCCTTTTTGTATCCATTTGGCATATAATTTGAGAAAGTCGCTGTCATGTGACCTGGTTATCGATGCATTCTCAAATGGATGCTTCTTGTATAAAATAGGAGTCAAAATGATAGCACTAGATGAAGCATAACCAAAATCCGTCATATATGAAGACCATTTCTATGAGCCAGGTTTCCTGTTTCTTTGGATTGGCCTGGCATAATCTAGGTTAGTTGGGTGACGTATCGTGATCCTAGTTTCTAGAATTTGGCTTGTGAATTGATCATCATCAATCACAAATTCAATAGGTGTATCAATCTTTTAAACTATTGATTCTTTGGTTGTTCAACATTTTGATACACCTTTGTATTTGGACCCTTCTTCATGAGAGATACATACTCATGACATATTTCATTTTTAGTCTTCATGAATGTATCACCTTTAGGTTATTTAGTGTTCGTGTAACACCTCAAAACTTTCCTAGACCAAACTCAGACTTTGCATGAAAAACTAGAAAGCACCGGAAATTTTTTGTCACAGAAAAACCCAGACAATGAGTCGTGTCACCTGTAATGGACCATTGTCTGTCCTGCAGAATTTCTTTCGGAGACCAACGAGGCATAGGAAAACCCGTTGGAAGAAGTAACGAATCTTCCTATCGTTCGTTGTATCCTAGGTCCAGAAACCTACTAGACCTCCCCCTGAACCAACGAGTAGGACTAACAACTTGTGGTTCATACCAACGAGTCGTTGTTGCCACCTGTTGCCTGAACCAGCAACCCTTCAGGTCAAGTCAGTGTTGACCATGAGCAGACACAATGACCTGTTGGTTCTACCAACTAGTTGTTGTGTCATCCATTAGCAGAGGGACCAAGTTTTCCTGTCAGTGACCACGAGAGGAACCAAAGACCCATTGTTCCATCCAATGAGTCATGGTTCCCTTCAGTGTTCCATTTCCAGTGAGCTTAGATTTCATGCCCAGGACCAACAAATGGTTCCAACGAGTCGTGGTATCAACCAACGACTCGTTGTGTGACCCATTGGTCCCTGTCGGGCAGTTTTCTAGTTTTTCTTTCAGGGGCATTTTTGTAACTTCTCACCTTTATAATCCCTAAACTATATCGTTTGTGGTTATTTTTAGAGGAATTTAGGGAGTTAGTCAACCGTTTTCTCTCATTCCTCCCATTCTCTCAAAGTCAGAATGTAGAAAACTCAGTCAGGAAGCATAGAGCAAGATCAAGGGTTTCAATTTTCTTCTCAGATTTCTCAAGGGTTTTCTTTGAGATTTTTATACCAAGTATGTGGGAATTCAGCAAGGAAATTGTTCTTCCCTTTTTCCCCAAAACCCTTTTGTAATTGCTTGTCCGTCTTAGCTCTGAATATAAAAAATAGGGTTAGCTTCAGTAAGATTATGAATATTCTTGTGAATTTGAAATCCTTGTGAACTCTTACAATGTTTTCATCATTCATCACGCATATTGTTATTCTTTTCATGAAATATTACTTAGCCCTAGTTCTGTGAGTACAATAAACCAGGTCTTGCATAATTGTCCAGATACAAATACTTCTTGACTCTGTTAGTTCTTGAATTTTCATGTTATTTCCATTGTGGATTCGCAATTAGTTTGAATGTTAGTTCAGTATTAGTTAGCCATTATCCTTTTTCAGTATCTTACAGTAAGTCAGCTGATCAGTTTGATGATAGTTAGTTCTTTGAGGAGTTCAGTTCAGTAATACTCCCTCGTTTCAGTTATCAGTTAGTTTTTTAGATAGTTATGACACTTCTAGATAAGCATCTCTGACCAGTCTTAGAATACCAGTTCTCAGTTATCCAGTCCTACAGACTCTTAGGTTACTTCCAAATAAGTATTCTTGACTTATTCTAGGACCCCAGCTTTGAGCTATCAGCTTATAGTCAAGTTAAGATAATCCAGTGGGAGTAGTACTTAACACCGAGAGGACCGAGGTTCCAACGTACCCAATTTCCCAGAACTACATTGCCACCATAGGTTATTGGCCCAACGGGCCCTATACTTGTGATCACCCAGCTCAATCACTATACCCTAGCAAGGTATAGTGGGCTTTCTCCAATGGGGTGTATACATTGGACTCCACGTTTAGCTCACGTGGTTATATGTCAGTTATAGAATCTCCCACTTGTCAGTATAGTTTTAGTTTAGTTAAGTTCAGTCATTCAGCTCCAAGACATGTTTATACCATCAACCAAGGTCATTATTGACCATATCAGTTATAACTTAGCTTTTATTATTATTTAATATTAGTTGGTCATTTCATGTTAACTCAGTTCAGTATTGATTTTTCCATGCTTATTGTATATCTCACTTATTCAGTATATTTAAAGTACTGACGCATACTTTCTTTGCTGTATCATATTATGATACAGGAGAATGTTCTTAGTCTCAGCATCGTTAGTTGTTCCCTCCGATGATTTTAGTAGCAACATTATTTTGGTGAGTCCTCATCTTCTGAGGACGATATTTTGCTTTTCAATTAGTTTCTTTTCAGTCAGATTTTAGAGTCAGCTGGGGGCTTTTCCCAGCAATTCGTCAGATAGTAGTTGGCTTTCAAACTCAGATATTTAGTATTCCTTATAGTTATGTTTACACTTTCAGTAGCATTGATTACGTAATTATTTCATACAACTTCTGCTTATGTTTTCTTGGTTTACCAATGTAATGTCAGATCATGGGTTAGCTTGGGGTCACTTGTGGCACCAAGTACCGTGTCTCGTCCAGGGTGTAGACTCAGGTTGAAAAACTTGGTATCAGAGAACTAGGTTTAGAGTATCATAGGATGTCTGAAAGCCGCATCAAGTAGAGTCCTTTTCATGGGTGTGAACGCGCCACACTTATGACAGGGAAGCTACAAGACGTCCTTTGGAAAACTTTCTTTTGTTCATACTCCTTATCATGCGTTGAAGTTGAATCCAAAAATGTCCTCCTAACTTGTGCTTTATTCGGTTCAGTGAAAATATGCCTCCGAAGCAAGGAAATGGAAGGAGGGCTAGAAGTTCCAATCGACCTACCCCACCAGCTCCAACAGCCCCTCAGATGACCAAGTGTCCTCAGCAAAATTCTGAGTGGCAATCCAGCCGCTGGCTCAAATGGTGACCAACCAAGTGAACCAGCAGGTGGTTCTAGTGAATGTAAATGGGTCTGCGACATCTACTAGGGTTCGAGACTTCACCTGAATGAACCCTCCAATTTTCCATGGATCTAAGGTGGGAGAGGACCTGCAAGACTTTGTGGATGAGGTACGGAAGATCACCCAGATTATGGATATTAGTTGCGTGGAGAGTGCCGATCTAGCTGCCTACCAGTTGAAAGGGGTGGCCCAGATTTGGTATAACCAGTGAAAGAAAGAGAGGCCAACAGAAGAAGGTCTAGTAGAGTGGGATGAGTTCATAACTATATTTCTAGATAGATTCTTTCCTCGAGAATTGAGGGAGGCCAAGTTCACGGAATTCATGAATCTAAGGCAGGGTAATAAAACTGTAGAGGAGTATGCGTTGGAGTTCATTCGATTGTTGAGGTATGCTCCAGAGATGGTAGTCGAGCCAAGGGCTCACATGCTAATTCGTCAATAGAGTGTCGAACTTAGTACTTAATGAGTGTAGAACCGCAATGCTCATCAAGGACATTGACCTCTCTAGTCTCATCATTCATGCCCAGTAGATTGAGGCAGAAAAGTTGAAGGATATGGAGTGGAGAATAAGCGGGCTATAACAGGTAAGGAAGATTATGGCCACCATAGGTTCGGCGGCAGTAGTCGCCCACAACAACAGTAATAGAGAACCCCAACACCCATATCTACTAGTGCCCCTTCTTTTTGGTCCTGCAAGGATCGAAAGGGTGGAGCATCTGACTCTCAATCCCAGAGTTACAGTGCCAGTAACCGTTACCAACTTTTCTTAAGTATGCCAAGAACCATCCAGGTGAATGTCGCATTGGCAAAGAGGGTTTCTTTGGATGTGGGTAGTTAGGTCACAGGTTAAAGAAGTGTCCATCAGCAGGACGGGGGAGAACTCAGTCTACTTCAGCAACCCCAGTAGGTCAACCAACTCAGTAGGGGACTACTTCAGGTACGGATGGCGGTCAACACCAAAATCATTTTTATGCTTTGTCCTCTCGTTAGGATCAAGAGAGCTCACCTCACGTGGTCACGGGTATGTTATGTCTTTTCCATCTTAGATGTATATGCCCTACTAGATCCAAGAGCCACACTATCATTCATGACTCCTTATGTAGCTGTTTAGTTTGAAATCAGTCTAGAAGTCCTCTCAGAACCGTTCTCAGTTTCTACCCCAGTTGGTTAGTTAGTTAGAGCCAGTTAGGTATATAGAAACTGCCCAGTCTCAATGTTGAGTAAAGTAATTCCAGTTGATCTAATAGAGATAGACATGGTCGATTTTGACCTCATTCTTGGCATGGATTGGTTACATTCTGATTATGCCTCAGTCGACTACAAAACTAGAGTCGTTAAGTTTCAATTTCCTAATGAACTAGTCTTAGAATGGATGAGTAGTGTTTCAGCACCTAAGGGTCAGTTTATTTCCTACCTTAAGGAAAGGAAGCTCATTTCAAAAGGGTGCATCTATCACCTAGTTTGGGTCAAAGATTCCAGCTCTAAGACCCCAAAGATTCAGTCAATTCCAATTGTCAGCGAATTCCCTAATGTGTTTCCTGAAGATCTTTTCAGAGTCCTTCCTGAGCGGGAAATAGACTTCGGCATAGACCTTCTTCTAGACACTCAACCCATCTCTATTCCTCCTTATAAAATGTCTTCAGCTAAGCTTAAGGAGTTGAAGACCTGCTAAACGACCTTTTAGATAAGGGTTTCATCAGGCTTAACTTCTCTCCACGGGGAGCTCCAATGTTGTTCGTGTGAAAGAAAGATGGTACCCTCAGAATGTGTATCGACTACCGTCAACTGAACAAAGTTACAGTTAAGCGCAGGTATCCTCTACCTAGGATTAACTTGTTCGATCAGCTTCAGGGAGCGAGTTGTTTTCCAAGGTAGATCTCAGGTCGGGATATCATCAGCTTAGGTTAGGGATGTGAAATATCAAAAATAGCCTTCAGAAGTCGGTATGATCACTATGAATTTGTCGTTATGTCCTTCGGACTAACTAATGCTCTGGAAACTTTTATGGACCTAATGAACAGGGTATTCAAAGAGTATCTAGACATGTTCGTCATTGTATTCATAGATGACATTCTAATATACTCCAGAAATGAAGAGGAGCATGCCAACAATCTGAGGATAATGTTGCAGACTCTCAAAGACTGCCAGCTGTTCGCTAAATTCAACAAATGTGAATTTTGGATGAAGTCTGTGGCTTTCCTCGGTCACGTGGTCTCAGGTGAGGGTATTCAGGTAGATTCTCAGAAGATAACAACGGTGAAAAACTGGCCAAGACCTACTTCCCCAATAGATATCAGGAGTATTCTAGGTCTAGCCGGTTATTATCAATGGTTTCTAGAAGGATTTTCTTCTATCGCATTTCCTATGACTAAGATAACTCAGAAAAAGGTGAAGTTTCAGTGGTCAGATGCATGTGATAAGAGTTTCCAAGAGTTGAAGACTTGACTCACTATAACTCCAATTTTGACTTTACCATAAGGAACAAATGGGTTTTTGGTCTATTGTGATGCTTCCAGAGTTGGCCTCGGTTGCATTCTGATGCAGCGAGGTAAGGTGATAGCTTATGCCTCTAGACAACTCAAGGTTCATGAGAAGAATTACCCGACTCATGATCTGGAATTGGCCGGAGTGTTTTCTTTGAAGTTATGGAGACATTACCTTTATGGGGTTCACATGGATATTTTCACCAACCACAAGAGCCTTCAATACATGTTTAGTCAGAAGGATTTTAACCTTCGCCGGAGAAGTTGGTTGGAGTTATTAAAGATTACGACATGAGTGTGCTGTATCACCTGGGTAAGGCAAATGTGGTGGCGGATTCCTTGAGCAAGATATCCACGGGGACCATTGCTCATGTTGAAGAGGGAAAAAAAGAGCTAGCAAAAGATATTCATAGGTTAGCTCAGTTGGGAGTACAGTTGGTGGATTCAGCTTAGGGCGGAGTAGTACTACAGAGTGGGTCGGAATCCTCGTTAGTTATTGAGGTTAAGTCGAAACAGGATGAAGATCCCATACTGTTTAAGTTGAAAGAAGCAATTCCAAGAAAATAAGTGAAGGCTTTCTCCAAAGGGGGAGATGGGGTGCTTTGTTACTAGGGTACATTATGTGTTTCGGACGTTGATGACTTGAGACAACTTGTAGACTTCCATTTCACTTGGGGTAGGGGTACTGTTTCTTACCACCAACTATCATTTAAATTTTGATATAGACAAGACTACATTATTATATGTTCAATGTATATATGTATGAAAAATGTATAAAAATATTTAACTGCATATCAAGTGTCATTATCAATAAAACTCTACTTAATTATGCATGTATCAATAATATACAATATGTCATTATGCATTATTTATTGTATTGTAAAATTATATTGATACTTATACATGTAATCACAAAACATCACAAGAAAACTTAATGGGTATATTTCATATGTATCACAGGTATCATTAATAATTATGATACTAGTACAACTATCTAAATTATGTAAGACAACTTAGTGCATGTATCCATCACATTTTTATATAATTATGATACATCATATACATGCTTAAAAATTAATGAACAATGTGAAAAATAAAATTAAAATAGAAAAATAATTTAAAATCATTACTTGGGTGTTCTTGCAACTAAATATCCCTTCCGTCAGTTGTGCGTAAGGGATCTGATCGGTAACAATTCTCCATTCAAAATTCTAGGAACGGTATCACCAAATCTAACAACAATCTTAGGGTCAACAGCAGAACAACACTCATAAAGCCATACTTTCATTATGAGAGGCATGCCAAGTAGTCGATAAAATTGCTTTCAGGTGTCATTTTACGCCTGAATGATTTTTAAAATGTGGTAAAATCATCCTTACCTATCACGACACGAGTCTGCACCCTGGACGTGACATAGTACTTAGTGCCACAAGTGACCCCAAGTTAACCCATGACTTAATGATGTGCTGTGAGTTTACAGAACTTTCAATGCTTAAAACTGGAAAAATAGCATGGACTTAGGTGTGTTTATATGGTTATGAGATGCTTTTACTTTGTTTTCAGGGAAAATAGGTGTTGGAGTGAAAATATGCAAAAGTTGCTGAAAAGTGCAGAAAAGAGGCCCAATACAGATCTCAGTACGAGCCGTACCAAGATTGTACAAGCTGTACTGAGACTCGTCGAAATGCCTAGAAGATTGGTACACAGCAAAGGCAAAGTACGACCCTCACTACGAGCCGTACCATCCTAGTACGAGCTATAACTTGAGTCGTAGAATACTTCAGAGAAAATTGCACAGTTGAAGCCTCCTAATGCGGGTAGCCATTATGGATCGTAGCATATACTTACAACCCGTACCAGGAGCTGTGGAGAACTTTGGTGATTTTTGGGACCTGGCATATCTCATGATACGACAAGCTATTACGAGTCGTAGCATCAAGGTACGAGGCGTATCTAGACATTCGTAGAAATCTTTAGAAGATGCCAGAGTTCTCATATCCAAACCACGACTTGATTGTACGACTCGTGGGATCTTTTTATAAGTCGTACCAGTACCAACACTTAGAAAATTATGACAAATCCAAGGGATGTACTAGGCAAGGCACGACCTGTACAATCCTGTTACTAGTCGTATGAAGTGTCGACACTAGAATTGGATATTTCCCTGTTAACTTAGGAAAAGGATTCTGTTATCGATATAAATACTTTTCAGATTTCTTTTAGTTCAACAAGTTGTTAGAGGTCTATTATTATTAGTTTATAATTAGTTTTTGACAATATTAGAGAGCAATTCTTGGGATCATAACATTGATTTCTCAAATTGTTCTAGAATTTGTTCAACATCTTTTTTTGCAATATTCAAAGAAGGTTTTCTGTCAATCATTATTGTAAGTATTTAATTATGCATTTTTAGAGCAATTCTTGGGATCATAACATTGATTTCTCAAATTGTTCTAGAATTTGTTCAACATCTTTTTTTGAAATATTCAAAGAAGGTTTTCTGTCAATCATTATTGTAAGTATTTAATTATGCATTTTTATATGAATAATAATCATAATCTTACAATCATGAGAGGCTAAAACCTCCAAAACTAGGGTTGTGGGAACCATGATGGATTAACAAACTAGGGTTACACAAGATGATTCGAAACCAATGCTAAACGCTTGTATTGTATTCTCTTCATCTTTAACATTTATTAACGAAGCACAACATTAGGACTTTCCCAAATTCTTTACTTTCTTGAACCTAGAGAAGTAGAGTTTAAGAAAAGAGAATTACAACAAAGCCTTGATTTTTGTGATTATTATATAACTTGAGCTGTGGTCACAAGATAGTTAATTTGGAACAAATTGATAATGGTTAAAGTGAAATTGCTCATGAGACCTAACCAGGTGATTGAATATAGTCATCCAATAGGGACGAACCATTCGTTCGGATGAACCCTTGTTATCAGTTCTATAAGTAAGCATTGGGATAGATCACGAGTATAAACCCAAAGNCACGGGGAACACTTACCCTAGTTAATTGCATATCTTGATAAAAAACAACTGATTGTCAGTATTGTTTTACTACTGTTTTTCTATAAACCCCCCAATTTGGAGATAACATACCTAAAGGCTTAAATACCAACATTAGTATAGTTCTTACCATATTCTCTGTGGGTTTGATCGCAACCTCTTCTGGATTCTTTATTGACAACGTCCGCTTCATACTTTATCAAGAGTATGGGTTTGAGCGTTATCACTTAACGTCACACTGATATACTGAATTAAATAGAAGTAGAGGTTGAGAAAAACATATCTAAATAACTTTCCAAAAAATAAGAAATGCCTGATAAGGTATTGAGAATCTATGAAACAACTGCAAAACATACCGAAATAATAATCTGGCTGAAAGCCATCTAACAACTGATGAGTTGCCGGGACAAGCCCCTAACTAACTCTTAAAAAAATCTGAAAGCAAGAAATTGAAATAGAACTTATTCCGCATCCTTGAAAGATGAGGACTCACCAAAGATAATGCTGCTGAAAACGTCTGAAGGGAACTACTAACAATGCTGCACCTGTATCATAATACGATACAACATGAAAAATATACATTAGTACTTTGAATGTACTGAGTATGCAAGATGTAAGTAAGAACAATAGAAATACATAACTGAACTGATAAACACTGAATATAATTGTAACACATGTACTGACAGAGGATCATAACTATATACTGAAATCTAAATAACTTAGCTGAATTGAAACTGATACTATACTAAACTAATCTGAATTGATAAGTAGGAGAGTTTACAACCGACATTTAACCACGTGAGCTAAATGTGGAGTTCGATGTATATGCCCTATCGGTGGGACCCAATATACCTTGTCAGGGTATAAAGGCATGGCTAGTTTCATCATTGCCAGAGGCCCGTTCGGGCTAAAAACCTATGGTGGTAATGTATTTCTAGGAACCTGGGTGCACTGAATCCCAACTCCCTCGATGCTAAGTCCTACTCCCACTAGAAATTCTAACTGTGACTACTGGGCTGATAGCTCAAACCTGATGTCCCAAGACTTAAGTCCGAAATACTTATCTAGAAGTAACCTGAGAGTTTGAAGGACCTGATAACTTAAATTAAGGGTTCTAAGACTGGTCAGAGCTTCTTTAGCTAAAAGCATCGTAACCAACCAAAGAACAACCTGACAACTAATAACTAAGACTACGGAGTTTTACTGAACTCCTCAAGAGACTGAGTATAGTCAAACTAATCAACTGACATTTCTATAAGATACTGAAAAGGTTAAGTACTAATTGGGTCTAAACAATCAATAATTCAAATTTTTGGATAATCTAACTATACTATTCTATTGATTACACGAACGATCAGAATCAAGCAAGGTTTGTTCTAGACAATTATGCAAGACTCTTTAATTCACATTTTACAAACTAGGGATAAAACACATATTTCATGGAATGAGATATCAACATAAAGTATAACTAACTACAACCTTCAAGAATCATGAAAATTATAACAAGAAGGAAATTCATATTCTAACTGAAATACAACCCTAACATTAATACAAAAATGGATAGAATTGGTAAAGATTTTAGGAAGGTTTTGGGGCACAAGGGAAGAACAATTCCCTTGTTGAAATTTCACATACCGGAGTGAGATCGTCCCCTAAGAAATTTCTTGAGAAATCTGAGGAGAACTAAAACCCTTGATCTTGCTATGTACTTCTAGATTGAGATTTTCTACGTAAAAACTTTGATAGAATGAGAGGAATAAGGGGAGAACGTCGACTAACTCCCTAAATACCCTGAATATAACCCCAAAATGACGTATTTTAGGAGTTAGAATGATAGGAAGTTAAAAAATGCCCTTGAGAGAAAATCTAAAAAACTATCCGTCGGGATCCAACGGGTCACACAACGAGTCGTTGGTTGATACCACGACTCATTGGGACCAGTCGTTTGTCCTAGGACAAAAGTTCATGCTCACTAGAATTGGATCACGAAAGGGAACCACGACTCATTTAATGGATCAACGGGTCATTGGTACCTCTCGTGGTCACAGAAGGAGTTTTAAACAAAAGCTGTGACTTCTACTAACAGGCGACACAATGACTCGTTTGTTCGAACCAACGGGTTGTTTTCACGACTCATACTAGCCACTGGGATTTTTGAAAAATTTATGGGCTTGTCTTACAGGTGGAAATAATGACTCGTTGGGGTGTTACAATATCTACCCCTTGGGATCATTCTTCCTCCAATGAAGGCTAAATAAGCTAAAAGACTGGGAAATGAACTAAAATCCCAAACTAAAAGCTCTTAGCTGATTTCGGAAGCAATGACTGACTCCAAACTGATATAAGCATACTAACTGAGTTGACCCAACTAATGTGCACATGGAAAACATGAATATAGCTGATGAATACGGAACTGAAAAGAGTACTGAGGAGGAATTTAGTACCTGATGCTGAAGCTGAACTGGAAGGGAACAAATGAGGGTATTTAGCCACCACGTCTGATTCTGCTTCCTATGTAGATATCTCAACTAGCTATTTCCTCCATAGAACCTTTACTGAAGCGACCTCCTTGTTTCTCAGCTTACAAACCTGACGGTTGAGGATCTTAACTGCAATCTCTTTGTAAGAGAGGTTGTCCTTTACACCAACACTCTCTTAAGGCACTACTGAGATCGGATCACTAATGCACTTCTTCAACAATGGCACATGAAAGACTAGATGCATCGATGCTAACTCTACAAGTAATTCTAACTCATAGGCCACATTGCAAATGCGTCTTAGGATTCTGTAAGATCCCACATATCTCGCTCTGAGTTTTCCTTTCTTCCCAAACCTTATCAGTCCTTTCATAGGTGAAATCTTCAGATAAATCCGATCATCTATAGAAAACTCTAGCTGTCTTCTCCTCACATTTGCATACTATTTCTGTCGGCTCTAGGTTGTTTTTAACCTTTCTTTGAAAAGCTAAACCTTTTGCATAGTCTCATGAACTGAGTTTGGTCCTATCATGGTAGGTTTACCAACTTCGAACCGTCCTATAGGAGATCTACACCTCCTACCATACAATGTCTCAAATAGGGCCATCTGGATGCTGGGGTGGTAGCTGTTGTTATATGCAAACTCAATGAGACGTACGTGATCATCCCAACTGCCCTTAAAGTCAATCACACAGGCTCTCAACATATCTTCCAAAGTATAAATAGTCTATTTAGCTTGTCCATCCGTCTGTGGGTGAAAAGCTGTGCTGAGCTTGACCTGGGTGCCATGTCCCTTCTGAAATGATTTCCAGAAATGTGAGGTGAACTGAGTACCTCTATCTGAAATGATGGACAAGGGAAATCTGTGTAGTCTGACTAACTCCCGGATGTATAGTCTAGCATAAGCCTTAGCTGAGTCGGTAGTCTTAACCAATAGAAAATATGCTGACTTAGTCATCCGATCTACAACCACCCATATTGAATCATGATGTCGGCGAGTACGAGGTAAAATTGTCATGAAGTCCATATTCACTTCCTCCCACTTCCAAGTAGGAATACTAATATCCTGAGTCAGACCCTTCAACCTTAACCTGTTGGCAGTTCGAACACTTAGCTACAAATTCTGCAATGTTCTTATGTGGTTCCACCAATAGATTTCTCGTAGGTCATGATACATCTTAGTAGAACCTGGATGAATAGAATACTTGGAGTTGTGGGCTTCAGCTAGTATTCACTATTTCAAGTTATCTATATATGGAACACATAATCTTCCTTGGTAATGAAGTACACTATCTCCCCCTTTATAAAAAACCTCCACCACTTTTCTTGGAACTGCTTCTTTCAGTTTGAGTAGTATGGGGCCTTCATACTGCTTTGATTAACCTCTACCACCAGTGAGGATTCTGTCCTACTCTGGATTACAACTCCACCCTTAGTTGAATCAACTAACTGCACTCCTAATCGAGCTAACCTGTGGATATCTTTTACCAGTTCTTTTATGCTCTCTTCGACATGAGAAAAAATTCCCATTGACTTCTCTCTTAAGGCATCATCCACCACATGGGCCTTTCCCCGGTGGTATAGCACACTCATGTCATAATCTTTCAATAATTATATCCACCTTCTCTGACGAAGGTTCAAGTCCTTCTGACTGAACACATATTGAAGGCTCTTGTGGTTAGTGAAAACATCTACATGAACTCCATAGAGGTAATGTATCCATATCTTCAAAGCAAATACCACTGCTGCCAGTTCAAGATCATGAGTCGAATAGTTCTTCTCATGAACCTTGAGCTGTCTAGAGGCATAATCTATCACCTTACCTTGTTGCATCAGGACATAATCGATACCAATTCGGGAAGCATCGTAATAAACTATGAACCCATCTGTTCCTTCTGGTAAGGTCAAAACCGGAGCTGTAGTGAGTTGAGTCTTCAACTCTTGAAAACTCTTCTCACAAACGTCTGACCACTGAAACTTCACTTTTTTTTCTAAGTTAGTTTGGTCAAAGTGGATGCAATGGAAGAAAATACTTTTACAACCATCGATAATAACCGGCTAAACCCAAGAAACTTCTAATATTTGATGGGGAAATGTGTCTTGGACAATCTTTTACCGTTGCTATCTTTTGAGGATCTACCTGACACCCTCACTTGAGACCACATGACTTAGGAAAGCCACCGACTTCAACAAAAATTCACAATTGTTAAATTTAGGAACAACTGACAGTCTCTAAGAGTCTGCAACACTATCCTCAGGTGGTTGGCATGATCCTCCTTATCCCTGGAGTATACCAAGATGTCATCTATGAATACAATGAAAAATGTGTCCAGGTATGGCTTGAGTACCCTGTTCATCAGATCCATAAATGCTACAGTAGAATTGGTTAGTCCAAAAGACATAACCACGAATTCATAATGACCATATCGAGTTTTGAAAGTTATTTTCAGAATGTCACATTCCTTAACCCTGAGCTGGTGGTATCCTGATCTAAGGTCTATCTTGGAGAAATAACTAGCTCCCTGAAGCTGATCGAACAAGTTGTCAATCTTGGGTATAGGATACCTATTCTTAACGGTAATTTTTTTCAGTTGATAGTAGTCGATGCACATTCTGAGCGTACCATCTTTCTTTCGCACAAACAATACTGAAGCACCCCATGGAGAGATGCTGGGTCTGATAAAGCCTTTATATTGAAGGTCTTTCAGCTATTCCTTCAATTCCTTAAGCTTAGGTGGAGCTATTCTGCAAGGATATATAGAGATGGGCTGGGTGTTTGAAAGAAGGTCTATGTCGAAGTCAATCTCCCGCTTGAGAGGGACTTCAGGAAGACCTTCGGGAAAGACATCAGGAAATTCGCTAACAACTGGAGTTGATTCAATAGTAGGGGTCTCAAAATTGGAATCCCTGACCCTAACCAAGTGATAGAAGAAACCCTTTGAACTCATTTTCTAGGCCTTAAGGTAGGAAATAAACTGACACTTAGGCGTTGAAATATTACCCTTCCATTCTAAGACTAACTCGTTAGGAAACTGAAGCCTGACGACTCTAGTTCTACTGTCGACTGAGGCATAATAGAAATGTAACCAATACATGCCAAGAATGAGGTAAAAGTTGACCATGTCTAGCTAGATCAACTGGGATAATTTTACTCAACACTGAGACTGGGCAACTTCTATATACCCGGTTTGCTCTAATTGACTCTCCAACCGCAGTTGAAACTGAAAATGATTCTAAGAGGACTTCTGAACTAATATCAAACTAAATAGAAATATATGGAGTCACGAAGAAAAGTGTGTCTTAGCATATACATCAATGTGGAAAAGGCGCAACATACCCGTAACCACATCAGGTGAGTTCTCCTGATCCTAATGAAAAGACAAAGCATAAAAAAGGTTTTGGTGCTGCCCGCCACTCGTACCTGAAGTAGTGCCCTGCTGAGCTAGACGACCTGCTAGGGATGCTGAGGTAGTAGACTGGGTATTCCCCCGTCCTACTGACGGATAATCTTTCAATTTGTGACCCAGCTGACCACAACCGTAACAACCCTCCTTGCCTAAGCAGCACTCCCCAAGGGGATTCTTGCAACACTTAGGAAAGCTAGAAATGTGCGGCTGCTGGAGACGTGACTCTAGGACCGGAAGGTTGATGCTCCACTCTTTCGATCCTTATGGGATCAGAAAGAAGGGGCATTGGCTGATGAGGGTACTAGAGGTTTCTGCTGTTGCTGCTGCTGGTGGCCGACTACCCCCACCTGACCTCTGCTGGCTATACTCAAACTGGCCTAATCTCGCCCGTTTGTTTTCCCTCTCAATATCCTTCAGTTTATCCATCTCTATCTATTGTGCATGAATGATGAGGCTAGAGAGGTTGATGTCTTTGATAAGCATAGCAGTTATGTATTTATTAAGCACCAAATACAAAACTCCATTAACAAATTTTAGCATGCGAGCCCTCAGCTCAGCATCCATTTTCGAAGCATACCTTGAAAGCCGAGTGAACTCCAATGCATACTCCTCCACTGTCATGTTGTTCTGCTTCAAGTTCACGAATTCAACAGCCTTAGCTTCCCTCAACTATCGAGGAAAGAATATGTCAAGGAACACCATAACAAACTCATCCCACTCTACCGGACCTACTCCATTTGGCCTCCCTCCTTCCACTGCTTGTACCAAATCTGAGCCACCCCTTTCAACTAGTAAGAATCCAATTCAAAACTCTCCATAGCTTGACACAAATGATTTGGGTGATTTTATGGATCTTGGCCATGAACTCTTGCGGGTATTCTTCTACCTTAGATCCATTAAAAGCTAGGGAATTCATTCACGTGAAATCCTGGACTCTGGCCGCAGCTACAGGCCCATTGGTATTGACGGGCACCACTTGCTGGATCAGTTGGTTAGTCACGGCCTGAGCTAGCATTTGAATCGCTGCCCTAAATTAAGCGGAGGACACCTGATCATCCTGAGAGGATGCTGGAGCTAGTGGGGCTGTCCGGTTAGTGTTCCTGATCCTTTTTTTCCTTGTTTTGGAGGCAATGTTATCTGAAAAGAGTAGAGTACGGATTAGGAGGAAATTTTTGAGATTAGATCAACACACGATAAAGATCACGAACAAAAGGGAAATTTCCTAATAACATCTAGTAGCTTCCCTGTGATAAGTGCGGCACGCTTCACACCCATGAAAAGGACTCTACTCGACGAGGCTTTCAGACATTCTAGGATACTCTCACACCTAGGGCTCTGATACCAATTTTTTCACGACCTGACTCTACACCCTAGATGTGACATGGTACTTGGTGCCACAAGTGACCCCAAGTTAACCCATGGCTTAATATCACACTCTATATTGAATTAAATAGAAGCGAAAACTGAGAAAAAAATAACTAAATAACTTTCCCAAAAATAGGAAATGCCTGATAAGTATTGAGAATCTATGAAACAACTGAAAAATGTACTGAAACAATATCCTCTGTCTGAAATCCATCTAAGAACGGACGAATTTCTGGGACAAACCCCTAGCTAACTCTAAAAAAATCTGAAAGCTAGAAACTGAAATATAACTAAATCTCCGTCCTCAAAAGATTAGGACTCACCAAAGATAATGCTGCTGAAAACGTCTAAAGGGAACTACTTACGATGGTGCAACTGAGAACCTGCACCTATATCATAATATGATATAGCATGAAAAATATGCATCAGTACTTTGAATGTACTGAGTATGCAAGATGTAAGTAAGAATAGTAGAAATACACAACTAAACTGATAAACACTGAATATAACTATAACACAGGTACTGAATTAGGGTCATAATTATGTACTAAAATTTGAATAACTGAGCTAAACTGAAACTGATACTATACTGAACTGATCCGAACTAATAAGTGGGAGAGTCTATAACCGACATTTAACCACGTGAGCTAAATCTGGAGTTCGGTGTACATGCCCCATCGATAGGACCCAATATACCTTGCCAGGTATAAAGGTATGGCTAGTGTAATCATTGTCTGAGGCTCGTTTTGGCTAATAACCTACAGTGACAATGTAAATCTGGGAACCTAGGTGCGCTAAACCCTGGCTCGCTCAGTGCTAAGTCCTACTCCTACTGGAAATTCTAAATGTGACTACTAGACTGATAGATCGAACCTGATGTCCTAAGACTTAAGTCAGGAATACTTATTTGGAAGTAAGTTGAGAGTTTGAAGGACCTGATAACATAAACTAAGGATTATAAGACTGGTTAGAGTTTCTTTAGCTAAAAGCGTCATAATCGTATAAAGAACAACCTGACAATTGATAACTAAGACTACAGAGTTTTACTGAACTCCTCAAGGGACTGAGTATAGTCAAACTGATCAGCTGACATTTTTGTAAGATACTAAAAAGGCTAAGCACTAACTGGGACTAAACAATAAATAATTCAACTTTTTGGATAATCTAATTGTACTATTCTGTTGATTACACGAACTATCAGAATCAAGCAAGGTTTGTATCTGGACAATTATGCAAGACTCTACAATTCACATTTTACAAACTAGGGCTAAAGCACATATTTCACAGAAAGAGACATCAACATAAAGTATAAATAACTACAAACTTCAAGAATCATGAAAATTATAACAAGATGGAAATTCATATTCTAACTGAAAGACAACCTTAACATTAATACAAAAAGGGCTAGAACTGGTAAAGATTTTAGGAAGGTTTTGGGGCACAAAGGAAGAACAATTCCCTTGTTGGAATTTCACATACCTTGAGTAGAGATCCCCCCTAAGAGATTGTTGAGAAATCTAAGGAGAACTGAAACCCTTGATCTTGCTCTGTACTTCTAGATGTAGTTTTTCTACGTAATAACTTTGAGAGAATGAGAGTAATGAGGGGAGAATGTCGACTAACTCCCTAAATCCCCTAAATATAACCCCAAAATGACGTAGTTTAGGAGTTAGAACAATAGGAAGTTAAAAAATGCCCCTGGGAAAAAATCTAAAAAACTGTCTGTCGGGATCCAAGGGGTCACACAATGAGTCGTTGGTTGATACCTCGACTCGTTGGGACCAGTCGTTGATTGATACCTCGACTCGTTGGGACCAGTCGTTGGTCCTAGGATAAAAATTCATGCTCACTGAAATTGGTCCACGATAGGGAACCACGACTCATTGGACGAACCAACGGGTCATTGGTTCCTCTCGTGGTTGCATGAGGAGTTTGAACAGAATTTGAGACATCTCCTAATGGGTGACACAACAACTCATTGGTTCAACCAACGGGTCATTTTCACCACTCGTCGTAGCCACTGGAATTTCTGAAAAATTTCTGGGTTTGGCTCACGGATGGAAACAAAGACTCGTTGAACAACGTGTCGTTGTTGCCACTTGTTGACACTGGAAAGGATTTCTCACCTTCTTGGACTTCTCCCAATGACTCAACAGGATGGGTCGTTGGTCTCTTCCATGAACCGTTACTAGGATCGTTGGTTCTGGAGATAAACTACAGGACTGACAACGATTCAGACAATAAGCCGTTATTGCTGAAAGATAAAATTTTCTGGTTCTTCCTGCTAATTCTAGGAAACTTTTGGTGTGTTACATTACCCCAAGGATATTCGTTGTATCTTCCACTCTCAACAAGATCAAAGTGGATTATAGGGATTGAACATGTTGATTCTCTAGAGTATATGAAGGTGTTAATGAAATATAGAAAAGATATCTTGAGGGCATCTTGGTTGTTTTCACCCTACACCTTCCTCATAAAACAGTCAATTAAATCAGACTTCTTCACGATTTTTATTTCTCTGAAGTATTTATGCATGAGTATATTTGGATTATTCCTTGGAAATAAAAAGTGTTATGACCCGAACATAGGCCCGGATTGAGACACGGGACAAGGAACCCCGAGAGGCCCCAAGTCGACCCATGACATAGTCATAGCATAACTCTATCAGAGTAACAACTAACAGAAATCATAACTAAGTAGAAGCTAACTGAAAAAGTCTAATTTAAAATTCAAAATAATAAATCTCATAAAACTCTAATACAAGACTAAATCTGTCTATACAAGTCTAAAAGCCTCTACTAAACTGATGAGTTGCTGGGACAAGCCCCCAGTTAACTCCTAAGTCTAAAAACTAAAACATAATGAAATAGAAAAACATAAATCGCGTCCTCGGGAGATGAGGACTCACCTCAAGCAACTGAGATGAAAATGGAGCGTATCTAACCAAGTGGCTAAATCTGAAAACTTTAATCTAGCTCATGAGACGACATAGACATAAAACATGCGATCAGTACTTAAAATGTACAGAGTATGTGGGAAACGTAAGTAATCTAAACATGCAAGCATGCAAGAAGGAAGTAAACTAGATACGTTGACATGTAACGAAACTGAAATACAATAACCCTGTCTGAGATACATATATATATTGCCATTAATCTTTTATTGAAAATATTTACCGAAGTATAATAAAACTAATGCATAAGGGTCATGTAATGGACATATACTGAGAATTTAAAGCTGTAGCTAATATCATACACTATTCTGATTCTTTGCTGATAATTAAGTCTGAATCCCACTAAGCTGATTTTAACTAAAATTTGAAATCATACGGAGCTGAGCTGGATTGATATCATAGGATAAGCAAGACATTCTCGGCTATGAAGAGTCCCTGACTGACTAAGGGAAACATTCTCAGCTATGGAGAGTCCCTGACTGACTAAGGGAAACATTCTCGACTATGGAGAGTCGCTGACTGACTAAGGAAAACATTCTTGGCTATGGAGAGTCCCTGACTAACTAAGGGAAATAATTTCGGCTATGGATAGTCCCTTTATAACTAAGGGAGACATCCTCTGATAATGAGAATCCTTGACTAAGCTAAGGAGAACATTCAGACTGACTGAGGGGAAAAATTCTCGGCTATGTAGAGTCACGATAAACTAGAACATAGAGGTCAATGGTCTGATGTCTTTCATTTAGTCTAATTCACTTAAGATAATCAGAGACATGAGCATTCAACTATTTACATCATATTGAATATCATGCTGAATCATTTAGAGTTGACTAAGGCTACATTCTACTAACAACAAGCCCAAAGGTCTGAAGGATCATTCTCATGCTTTATCATCATAATTCATATCATCATAGTCTTGAATAATCATTTAAATCATACATTCTACTTTCATTAAGTGTTGATAGGGTCAGATCATAGATTAAATATTTCCACCACATTTGAATCTCGAATTCACAATACATAGCATATGACGTATATCTTAGATTCATGTAAGATCCATAGATTCAAATCATACTTTAACATGTACAATGAGATCATGGTGAAAGCATATGAATATTTCATGGACCCTATTTCGAAATTTACCCTAATTCATGAAGAAAATTCGATAATCATGCCATTACCATAGGATCAGCTCATACCCAAAACATTTACATCAAAATCATAGTGAAAACATATGCATACTTCACATTGATCAATCCCATATGTTCTAATCGCATCTCAACATATCTATTAAATCATATATTCTAGGTTTAAGAGAATTCATATGATCTTCCTATACTTTAGACATGGATACAAGCTCATGATAAAAGCAAATGAATAATTACGATATCCCATTCGAATTTCTAGGCTATATCATGGTGAAAATTCTATAATCATGCATATCCCCTATTAAGTACATAATTCTAGATATTAAAAGTAATCCAATAAGCATACATGGCTGTCAATCAAAATGGGTCTTAAAATTATTAGAAGGCATAGAAGAAATCATCCATAAATCGAAACCCTAAACCATGCTTTTCTGTAACAAGAGATTCAGGTTTTTAATAAAACGTTTGGGGGCACAAGGATGGAAGGATGTCCTTGTTGAAAAACCCACATACCTGATTAGAAGGAATTCCCTCTTGAACTTAACCCTTGAAGCCTTTGAAGAAATCCTAGTTGAATCCTTAGTGAGAGAGAAGAGGAAGAAGAATTTGAAGGAATATCTTGAGGGAATGAGAGATTAGGCTAGAAAAACCCTTAGAATCATCTCATACAATGCTTAAAACTACGTAATTTAGAAGTTAGAAGCATAGGATTTTATGATAACACCTTTGGAAATTCGTAGGAAAATTTCACCCTGCCAGTCCCCACTAGGCACTCCACGAGTCGTGGGGTTGGCAACGACTCGTGGGGCCTTATCATGGGGTACACTGGATTCGCTTAAATTTATGCTCTTCTCTACCCACGGGTCACTTGATGAGTCATCAAGTGGACGATGACTCATCCCCTCTTCTGTGATCACCACTATCTCGGGACCCCATCCTTGATCTCTAGCCTCCACCCGACGGCCGACCTAACGAGTCTCCACCTGCCTAATGACTCGTTGGGTCGTCCGTTGCCACTAAACCTCACCATTCCTTCTCTTCCTTCCCACGACTGCCCTGACGAGTCGTTTCCCAACACGATGACTCATCAGTCATTCGTGGTCACTGGACCTTGCTGTACCTCTTGAATGATCCTCACGGGTTTGACGACGACCATTAGGTTACCTAATGAGTCATTCCTTAACTCGTTCTGAGGCAAATTTTCCACTTCCCTGCTGATTCTCCATTTAAAGTCTAGAGTCTGATCTAAAAAACTTTTGGGGTGTTACAATCTCTCCTCCTTGTGAACATTTGTCTTCAAATGTTGGCTAAACATACTGAAAGGATAGGGACAGAATTGAAATCCTAAAATTGATCAATTACAGCTAAAACCAATGGAGTATCTGACTCAGACTGATCTTACATATCTGAACTGAGCTTCTAAATTATACATGCATGTTGAGACACGAGAGGGACTGTAAGACATGAAACTCACATGGAACTAGATAAGACATTGAGAAGGATTCTTTTCCTCTAACTGACACTAAGCTAATACGGACTGAGCCATCATTATCACATCGTCTTCTAATACTGAGCTAGAATTCATGATATCTGGTCTACTGAAGGTAAGGTACTCATAAGCACAAATCATTCATGACATCTAAAACTGAGCACATCCATGAGGTTACCCAACCTGATGAGCTAGTAAAGCAACTTCTAAAGACTGAGTTCAAGCTAAACATACCGGAAGACATAAGTTAGCACACATAGCTGGTTCATAACATTAAGATGAACCTTAAGGATTTATAGAGTAATACTGGCATTGCTGTCAGAAGTGGCTACTTAGAAATTCTGGAAGTCTGAACCTAAGAAAGGGGTAGAGCATAGCTTCAATTGAAATACAAGAGAGGTTATTTGAACCTGAAGGGATTGAAATACCAAAATTGTTAGGGTTGGAACCCCCTACTAGCATGCTCACGACCCGACTTGTCTCACATACTTGCCATCTCCCCCTTAGCTTAAACCCATCATTCTAAGGCTCCTGGATCCTTCTCATGATCGGGGCTAAATGACAAACTCTTAGCTTCTCTTTCACCTCTAACATTCACTGCAAGCATTATACTCACAAATATTCACATCAAACATCGGCAATATCTTCCCAACAATATCATAGAGATTTTTATTAAATACCAAGGTTCTAGGGATAGCAACATGCAAAGAGTAACACGAAATTCACAACATACCTATGACTACTATTGATGACGTGCCCTTATCCTAGTGTGCTGCTAACGCATAAGAGCGGTTTCGATGCTGTCTTACACTTGCGCTAGATGATGTACCCTACTAAAATGGATGGGCTATTGGAGATACTGAAGAGGTGGCCGAGGCTCTACTCTCACCTCGCTTAGCCGCTGTGCAATCCCGATGCTTATGACCCAACTTGCCGCACCAAAAACAAGCATCCGAGACGGCCATGCATTCTCCCAAATGGTGCTTTCCACAGCTGGTACACAACAGATATGTAATCTCCCTTACCTTGGGTTTGTATGGAAAACTGGCTGTCAAAAGTGCTGGGGCTGATGATTTCTACTAGGAGTGTGAGCGGTGTCCACCATTTTTCCTCTGTGGGGAAAACTCTAAATCTCCTACCCTGTCCCTCTTGGCCTCTTTTTTTTTTTCTTTCACCTATTCCGCTTTTATTTATTCAGCGAATATCACCAAATGTGGAAAGTCTATTTCCTTGTGCAACATGGCGGTCCTGCATTCTTTGATCAAGGGGTCTGACACTCCATTCACGAACCTTCTCACACGAGCCCTCTTGTCAGCTACCATCTCCAGTGCATACTTGGACAACCGGGTAAACTCCAATGCATACTCCTGGATAGTCATGCTGTTTTTTCTCAACTGAAAAAATAAATCATTATCATTATAAGATTCTTAGAGTAAGGACTTGGATGCGGATATCTGAAAACATGAATCAACATAACCCAACTTCATAACTGAAATGAATGACCCAAAGATGAAACTAATGATCACAAGTAAAACTGATAAACTGAACATTGGGTCAAACCTGTTGAAAATCTAATAGCATAACTGATGAACATTCATAACTGAAATCATGATGAACAATGAAAAACTCATCATATAATCGATATAATCACAATAGAGCTTATGTGATCCCACTATTATACTCAAGTGGGCAGAGCCGTCCAAAACCTTTCTAGGGCTAAGGGCACTAACATGATATCGATATCAAGCTGAAGGCCCCCTGGGGGTAGAGAAAGCTCACAAGGGAGTTCCCCATGAATCTAAATAACCCTATGTTGGCACGTAGTTCTGAGGCCCAGGGTTTACCTGAAACCCTAGCCTATTCGGTGCTAGACATTACTCCAAAAACATGCATATGCTCTCCATCATTTTTCAACAAAGCTGAACAATTCTTTTTCAATGAAGCTGATCATGAAACTACATACATAGTTTGAAATCTGAATATGAGGAGCCTTGGCTCAAAACATACCACAAGCTAAAAGTGGGAGTCTAGAATCCAAAATCATGTGGTATGCTAATATCACAAAATTGAACTAAATCATGAAAATATAATTAGATCATGTGGTCTTGCCCAAACTTTAACATGCTTGGAATAGAAATGATATTCAAAAATCATGGATTCATACATGGGCAATTCATAAACATTCTTTCATGCTAAACATCTCATCATTCTTGAAAACATAGATCATAATATTAGCTTCTCATGAAACTTGTATAATTTGGGCATAAAAATTTTAAAACTAAAAATCATGAATTGTAATTCAAAATATGTATAAAACATTCCCATGAATCTAAAAATATGATTTAAAACATGAAAAGAATTGACCCATAAGCAAATCATAGAGAATTTCATGAGATTGGATTTAAACCTAATAAGATCATAAACTTAACTTTAAGACTTGAATTAATAAACTTGAGGAGAAATTGAGGCTTGAGAGTGAATGGAATCTCTCCTTCATAGCCCTACATACCTGGGCAATTTGATTGTACACTCCTTCTTGAAAGCCCAAGAGAACTGGTGAAGAACTTGAAGAATTCTAGGCTTGATCTCCTTAGGAATTCTCTAATCTTGCATGCATGGGGAGGGAATAGGATAGAATAGGCTAAACCCTCTTAAACTCCTCTTAATTGAGCTTAAAATGATGTAGTTTAGGGCTTAGGAGCTTAGGAATTACGAAAATGCACTTAATCAAATTGTAGGAAAAAAATGAATTGCCAGCTGCTATGGCCTATACCAAGAGATTATATAATCGACCTAAGACTCGTGGTATCCTCCCGTACTGACCAAGTCCCAAAATATCATTCCTCTTAAAAATTCAACAAATCCTACTACGATCCGTATCTTCTTCCTACGAGTCGTATCGCCACTCATACAATCAACACCTGAAAAGTGCCCAGTTCTTGTTATGATCCATACCACGAGTCATACCCACACACCACGACTCGTAGTGGGGACTCATGGTTTCAAAGGCCAACTGTTGAACCTTACTACGGGTCATCTTACAAGTTGTACAATCCTCATATGACTCGTACTATTGATCGTACTGAGATAAAAATGTAGCTTTTTCCTGCTGAACACTTTTAAAATCCCGAACTTAGTCTTAGGAACTTTTGGGTTATTATAATATCTCCCCCTTGGGAACATTCATCCTCGAATATGGGTAAACATGCTGAATAACTGGGAAAAAAAGGATTTTCCATCCCAAATACTGAATATCTGAAGCTGATAACTGATGAAATGACCCTCTGAATTAAGATACATGACTGAACTGAATTCATGAATAACAAATATATACATTGACATACAGGAAACTGAGAGACACGAACTACACATGAAACTTAATAGAGTACTAAAGAGGAAACTGCTTCCTCAAGTTAGAACTGAGCCTGATAACGTCAAAATTATATCCTTCATGCAAAGAATATACATGACCAATGTATCAAAATAAGTAACCCGACGAGTGCTGGGGTCGAATCCCACGAGGACTAGGGAATGATAGTTGCAAGTGTCGGTTGATAAATTGAAGTTAGATTGCACCGCGTAGATTCAATATAAAATTAAATAATATTTAGGGGGGGGGGAATTTGTAGAGAATTGTATTGGGTGATTTAGTGAAATGAAATAACAAGATCATCGAAGTTGTTAAAAAGAGTGTGAAAGACTAGAGGTGCGGTGTAGATGAAATACTAACTAGATCGGGATATGCTAGGTCATCTTATGAGTTCGACAAGTGTAAATAATCTCGGGAAATGGGTAATTACAACTTTTCATCCTTCTAACTACATCTTACTAGAGTTTGTCAAACCTTTAGCCACTATTTAGCCCAACCCGAGTTGATTTAGATTAGCAAGTTTGCACTAATTTCTAGCTATTAGCTTCTAATAAGGAATGTGAGAGCAATTTCAACTATTTCTAGACCAATTTCACAATCTCTTTATCATACCCCACTATTAAATTCTCTTCCAATGCTTAATTGTTATTCTCTTACAAGCAACAATCAAGAAATAATAAATAGACTCATATCATAATCAACGAATCTTCCTTTATAGATTGAAGAGAATATAGTAGATTTACACTTATTTGAACAATATAAAGATGACTCTAGCAATACCCACTCTAATTAAGTATTCATCATTACACCTCTAGTTAATGATTTGTAGTTAATGATTTAGCTACTCATGATTAAGAAATTCAGAAACACATTCATCAATAGCTTCATTGAATTTACTAGCAAGAGTAGAAAAATCAATTTCACAATATAATCTCCAACAATAGATGAAACTTACTATTACAAAGAAGAAATAGAGAAGAGTACTTTTTCCAAATTTACCAATCAGAATCTCGTTATCTCAGCTAAGAGAATGTTCTTCAGCTAAAAAGGGAAACAATGATATGCAATGCTCTCTCTCAATATCTCTATTTCTATCTCTCCCTCTGTATATATCTCAACACAAAGTACTTTATCTGCTATTTATATCCTAAAAAGTAGGGCACTTTTTATCTCTTTTTCAGTGTTAGACAATTATATCCCTAAGCACCATTCTAGAATCGGCAGAGACACCGGTGGTTCGTTGTTTCCAATTCATAAACCGCCGGGTGTCTTGTCTAGGCCCCTACTCAACTCTAGTGGGCATCAGCAGTTCACCTGGTGTTTAGCCGATATTGATCTGTAAACTGCAAGATCTTCAAGCTATTTTCCAGAACTTTGGGTGTCCTTCGATGATTGGACAGGCGAATCGCCGCTGGAAATTCGTGAACTGCCGGTGACATTAATACTTAGAGGCAGTGAAGGTCGGCCTTTGGCCGATTTTCATTTGTGGATCGTTGATTTACTCTCACTCCCTTCTTTTTTCTCCATTTTTTCTCTTTTCTTCACATTTAGTAATCTGCACACAAAAAAAATAAAAAGGGCATAAAATCCATATAATCAATTCAAGAACTAAGCAAAAACTCAAGTTTTAGAGCCTAATGAGTTGGTAAATTACCAACTCATTAGAGCTGGAAGGGAAAAGATGCGGGTATTTAGCCATCATATCTACTTCAGCTTCCCATGTAGCTCCCTCGGCAAGCTGATTTCTCCATAAAACCTTTATTTAAGCTACTTCTTTGTTCCTCAACTTTTAAACCCGATGATCAAGAATTTCAATCGGAACCTCTTCATAGCTAAGGTTATCATTCACACCAACATTCTCCACTGGAACAATCAATTCAAGATCACCAATGCACTTCTTCAATAGCGACACATGGAAAATTGGATGTACAAAAGCTAACTTTGAGGGCAACTCCAATTCATAGGCCACCTTGCCAATGCGTCTCACAATATTGTATGGGCCAACATATCAGGGACTAAGCTTGCCTTTCTTTTCGGATCTCATCACCCCCTTTATAGGAGATAACTTCAAGAACACCCAATCATCAACTTCAAACTCAAGTTCTTTCCTTCTCACATCCGCATAGGACTTTTGACGACTTTGAGCTATTTTTAGCCTTTCCCTTATAATTTGAACTTTATCCGTAGCCTCATGGACTGAATCTGGCCCTATCAACATAGCCTCACCTACTTCAAACCAACTAATAGGAGACCTACAACTCCACCCATAAAGAGCCTCAAACGGAGCCATCTGAATACTGGAGTGGTAATTGTTGTTGTAAGCAAACTCGATAAGAGGTAAATGATCATTCCAACTACCTTTGAAGTCAATCAGACATTCTCCCAACATATCTTCAAGATTATGAATGGTTCGCTCAGCCTGGCAATCCGTCTGCGGGTGAAAAGGTGTACTAAGCTTGACCTGAGTACCAAGTCTGAAACGACATCCGAAACTAGGAAGTGAACTGAGTACATCTGTCTGATATAATGGACAAGGGAACACCATGCAACCGAACTAACTTCCGAATATACAACTTAGAAGAGTCCTCAGCTAAGTCGGTAGTTTTGATTGGTAGAAAATGAGCTACTTTAGTCAACCTGTCTACAACCACCCAAATAGAGTAATACTGCTGACGTGTGAAAGGTAACCCTGTGATGAAGTCCATATTGATCTCTTCCCAATTCCAAGTGGGGATATAGATGTCTTGTAGAACACCTCCTAGTCTTTGATTCTCGACTTTCACTTGTTGGCAATTCGGACACTTATCCACAAATTCTGCTATGTCCTTCTTCATACCATTCCACCAATAGACTTCCCATAGGTCATGGTACATCATGGTGGCACCTAGATGTATGGAATATCGAGAACTATGAGCCTCGTGCAACATCCATTCTCTCAAGTCATCAACAACTGGAACACACAGATGACCCTAATATCGAAGTACATTATCTCCCCCTTGGATAAGTCCTCTACCTTCTGATTCTGAATCACTTTCTCAACTTTACCAAAATGGGATCCTCATCTTGCCTAGCCTTGACATCAGTCACCAAAGAGGATTCTAAATCATTCTAAAAAATGACACCACCATCCATCAAGTCACCAAGATAAACTCCTAATCATGCAAGCTTCTACACATCTTCACTTACTCTTTCTTTCAATCTTCCTCATGAGAAACACTCTCCACGGATAGCCTCCTAAGAGCTTCCGCCACTATATTGGCCTTGCTCGGATGATAAAGGACATTCATGTCATAATCTTGAAGAAGTTCTAACCACCTCCTTTGTAGGAAATTCAGGTCATTTTGGGTAAACACATACTTAAGACTCTTGTGCTCCACGAACACATCCACATGCACCCCATACAAATAGTGCCTCCAAATCTTCAATGCAAACAACACTGCTGCCAATTCTAAGTCATGCATCGGATAATTCTTCTCGTGAGTCTTGAGCTGTCTAGAGGCATACACAATGACCTTGCCATGCTGCATCAATACACAACCAAGACCAACCCTAGAGGCATCACAATACACCACAAATCCATATGTACCCTCAAGTAGGGTCAACATTGGGGCTGAAGTGAGTCGAGTCTTTAACTCTTGAAAACTCTTCTCACAGGAATCCGACCACTGAAATTTGACTTTCTTCTGGGTCAACTTAGTTAACGGTTTTGCAATGGATGAAAACCCCTAAACAAAATTTCGGTAGTAGCTAGCTAAACCCAAGAAACTCCTGATATCTGAAGAACTAACTGGTATAGGTCAATTCTTTACAACTTCTATCTTTCGGGAGTCCAGATGTACACCCTCACTTGACCCCACATGTCCCCAAAATGCTACTGAATTCAGCCAAAATTCACACTTGCTAAATTTAGCAAACAACTACCGATCCTTAAGAGTCTGTAGTAAAATCCTCAAATGAGCGGCATGCTCCTCCTTGCTTTGAGAGTTTATGAGAATATCATCTATGAAATAAATCACAAACATGTCCAAATATGGCTTGAAAACCCTGTTCATCAAATCCATAAAAGCTGCAGGAGCATTCGTTAGTCTAAAAGACATAACTACAAACTCATTATGACCATACCGAGTCCTCAAGGCTGTCTTTGGGACGTCACTCTCCCTAACTCTAAGTTGGTGATAACCGGACCTAAGATCTATCTTTGAGGAGCATATAGCACCCTGAAGTTGGTCAAACAAATCATCAATCTTAGGAAGAGGATACTTGTTCTTGACGGTAACCTTGTTCAACTGCCGATAGTCAATGCATATACGAAGAGAACCATCCTTCTTTTGAAAAAAGAGAACTAGTGCACCCCATGAGGATTTTCTAGGTTTGATGAAACCCTTGTCTAAGAGATCCTTCAACTACTTTTTCAACTCTATTAGCTCAGCTGGAGTGATTCTGTAAGGAGTAATAGATATAGGCTGCGTATTGGGAAGAAGGTCAACACCAAAGTCAATCTCCCGCTCGGGAGGGGCTTCGGGTAGATCATCTGGGAACACCTTCGGATACTCACACACTATAGGAACTGGCTGAAGAGTTGGGGTCTCAGACACAACATCCGTAACCCGAACTAAATAGTAGACACAATCCTTAGAAATCATCTTTCGGCCTTAAGATAGGATATAAAGCAACCTACAAGCACTACTGAACTACCCTTCCACTCTAGGACTGGCTCACTTGGTAACCGAAACTCTACCGCACGGGTTCTACAATTCACCAAGGCATAACATACATGTAACCAATCCATGCCAAAGATAACATCAGAATATATCATGTCTAACTCTACTAAATCTGCTGAGGTGACTTTCTAAAGGACTGTGATAGGGCAATTTCTGTATACTAGTCGAGTTATATCTGAGTCAACGACTAGAGTAGAGACTGAGAAGGATTTTGATAAGATTCTGGACTGAGTCCGAAACTGCTAGCAACGTAGGGTCTGTCAAAAGATAAGGTAGCCCTTGGATCTAACAATGCATAAATATAAAGATGAAATACTCGCAACATACCAGTGACCATATTTGGAGAGACATCCTGCTCCTAACGGGATGCAAGGGCATAAAACCTGTTCTGACACTGATCACCATCTACACTAGTGGATGCACCCTGCTGAGCTGAGTATGCTGAACTGGTGGCTAGGTATCAACCTCTTCCATGGCCTTGTTTGGCTATTGGGAAATATTGGAGCATATGACCAAGTTTCTCAGACCCAAAACATGTACCTATTCTCACTAAGCACTGACTGGTATGGCTTCTACCATACCTGTCACAACTTGGAATGCTGGGCTCCACTAACCTGCTCCCCTAACCTCAAGAGCCTGACGCCCATCCCCTCTGATCACGCCTAGATCTAGGTGGCACACTTGCTAGTGACAGTGCTGGAGCTGATGATCTCTGGTGGGACTGCTGACCATGTCCACCACCCAACCTCTGCTGGGAGAACCCAAAACTCTCTGTCCTGGACCTCTTGGCCTCTCTCTCTCTCCCCCATATGCACTTCCTCTATTTGTTGGGCATACAAAACCAATTGGGAGAATTCGATATCCTAATGTAGCATAATAGTCCTGCAATCCTTGACCAAGTAGGCATAACCAATCATCCACAGAAAACTCCAACTCCTTTCTCCTTACATCCGCATATGATTTCTATCATCTTTGAGTTGTTCTCAGCAGTTCACTGATTAGTTGAACCTTCTGCATGGCCTCATGTATTGTATTCGGACCTATCAAGGCAGCTTCACCAACCTCAAGCCACCATATAGGAGATCTGCACCTCCTACCATATAATGCTTCCAACGGGGTCATTTGAATACTAGAGTGCTAGCTGTTGTTGTATGCAAACTTAATGAGGGGTAGGTGATAATCCCAACTTCCCTTGAAGTCGATCACACAAGTCCTCAACATATCTTCCAAAGTCTAATTAGTCCGCTCAGCCTGGCCATCTATCTGTGGGTGGAAAACTGTGCTGAGCTTGACCTGAGTACCAAGTCCCTTCTGAAATGACATCCAGAAATGTGAGGTGAACTAAGTACCTCTATCTGAAATAATGGATAAGGGCACCTCCATGCAGTATGACTAACTACCAAATGTATAGCCTCTATAATCCTCTGCTAAATCTATGTTCTTAACTGGCAAAAATTGTGTTGACTTAGTCATCCAGTCCAACCAAAATACCCAACAAGAATTAGATCTCCCTGAAAAGGAGGTGATCCAGCCGCACCTCCCACTACGGCTACCTTGTTACGACTTCATTGATTTATTTAGACCACTTCTTCTTTTTATATGATAGTATCTATCGGTACTTTCAAAGTTGGAAGAAAGAAGGAATCACTCAATTTCTTGTCTGCTATAATATATTAGAAGAAGTTTTATGACTACCCAAATTGAGTCATGCTGTCAGCGAGTGTGAGGTAAACCTGTGATGAAGTCCATATTCACTTCTTTCCACTTCAAGTAGGAATACTGATATCCTAAGTCATACCCCCAGGTCTCTGATGTTCAACTTTGACCTGTTGGCAGGTTTGGACACTTTGCCATGAATTCTGCAATGTCCTCCTTCATGCCATTCCACCAATAGATTTCTCATAGATCACGGTACATCTTGGTGGCACCTGGGTATATAGAGTACCTAGTGTTGTGAGCTTCCATTAATATCCGTGCCTCAAATCATTTACCTCTAGAGTACACAACCTACCCTGGGAATGAAGCACCCATCTCCCCCTTTGGAGAATGCTTCCACTTTTCTTTTTCTTAGAACTGCCTCTTTCAACTTGAGTAGAATGGGGTCTTCATCCTACTTTTCATTACCCACTATCACTAGTGAGGATTCTGACCCACTTTGGATTACAACTCCACCCTCTACTGAATTAACTATCTGGACCCCTAATCGAGCCAACCTATGGATATCCTTTGCCAGTTCCTTTGTACCATCTTCGAAATGCACAACACTTCCCAAGTAGACCCTTCAACTGACTGATTGCTTTATAACACCTTCACTAAAACCACCTTTTTGCTTTCCCTGACTTACAAATTTGGTGGTCCAAGATTTAAACTAGAACCCCATTCCGTTAGAGCCTTCCATTCACATTAACACTTTGTCACCTTAGCATCTCATCTCCTCATACAAGAAACCCATGCTAACTGCACCCAATTCCTGAATGCCAACACATAATGCAAGTCTACCACCACCCTCATCTTACGACTCCATTGTAGCTTTTACTATCTCAGAAACTCCTTAGACTCCCTGTCATAGCTAACAACCTCACTTCATGAACTTCTACCCATCGAGCACGAATCATTTATGCTATGGGTGATCGTCCTTAGGGCTGAGAGTAAGGAAAGAGTAAGCACGAATCATTTAAGAAACTTGAATTGAGAATATGCATGATGTGGCATGATCTTATGAGCCATTAAGGAAAATCTTGATGACTGATTTCATGGAGCTGAGCATGGCGCGAGACATGAGTCTACTTACATGATGAGTTTCATGTCATGAAGCTAAGATGTACGGAATTGTAGTGTAAGACTGGTATCGCTGTCTGAGGCGGTTACTTATCATTCTGGAAATCTAAACATACACATGAGTAGAGTGTAATGTTGACTAAAAGATAGGGTAAGACAATTGACTAGGAATGAATCAACATCCTAAAGATATTGTTTCTAGAACTTCCCTACTAGAACACTCAATACTTGACTTAGCCCTTCAACTTATCATCTCCCTTTAAGCTTAAATCCATCATTCTCAGGCTCTTAAATCCTTTCTTAATACTAGGATAACATCACTAACTCTTGACTTCTCATTTTCCTCCAAGGCTATCACTGAAGGCTTCATACTTATTATCATTTCATACTAGCCAGGACATAATTCTCATACTAGCATGCTAAAAAGGGGTATCGTTCCTTATATTGCAACTCCTAGACCCAACCACAAGACTGACCTGAAAAGCTCATGACATACCTGTGACTACTTCTAGTGCTGCCTGCCATCTGCACTAGATGATGTGCCCTACTAAGGTGGGTGAGTTGTCTGAGCTGCTGCACTGGTGGACTGAGTCTTCCCATGTCCAACTAGAGGGAAATTCTTATTCTATGGCCCAACTGACCACATCCAAAATATCCTTTTTTACCGAGCAAATAGTTTCCGGGGTGGCTCCTTCCACAGTTCTCGCAAGCTGGGCGACCTGCCAGGGCTACAGAAGATATGGCCGGGGCTCTACCTTCTCCCTGATTGGCTGCTGGGCAATCTCTGTGTTTATGGCCTAACTTGCCACACCAAAAGAAAATGCCTGAACCAGTCATGCATCCTCCCAAATGGTTCTTCGCACAGTTCTTGCAAGCTCGATATGTAATCTCCCTTATTCTGGGTTTTTTAGAGCACTGGCTGTCGATGATGCTGGGGCTAATGATCTTCGATGGGACTGGGAATGAGGTCCACCACTCATGCTTTGTTGGGAATACTCCAAGTCCCCTGCCCTTGCTCTCTTACTCTCCTTTTCTTTTTCCTTGAACTTTTCATCCTCTTTTGAACTGTGAAACTCAGATGGACTCCTTTTTGTGAATTTTTAAAACCTAGTAGCTATTATCTCTTCGGTAAGGTTCGCAGGTGTAACTTCCTGTTGGTTAAGCTAAATGGTTGTGGCCCGTATTAAAACTCTAAGAGTAGCCTCGAGATCTGTATCCATCACTTGCCCACTAAGGGGGCCTACTGGAGTTGGTAGGGCTGTTGGATTCCTGTTACTATTTCCTCTTCCACTATCGCTTTTGGGAGGCATTGTCTGCCAACACGTAAAGCATGAGTTATAAGATAAACTTTATAGTTTACACTCTTTCGCATGACAAGAATGATGAAAGAAGGGAATTTTCCTAAAAACGCCTTATAGCATCCTCCTGATAAGTGTGGCGCGCTTCACACCCATGAAAAGGACTCTACGCGATGTGGCTTTCAGACATCCTAGGTCACTCTAAACCTAATGCTCTTATACCAAGTTTGTCATGGCCTGAGTCTACTCGCTGGAAGCGACATGTTACTTAAGGCCACAAGTGACCCCAAGCTAACCCATGGCATAGCATACTACTAAAATTCTGAATACTGAATGAAATCTATTAGTAGAAGCTTTGAAAAAAATAACTGATTAAAATACTTTAAGTAACCAAACATTTGATAAAATACTTTAAGTAACATAACTGGTTAAAAATACTTTAAGTAACA
>JACEIK010002022.1:1453-11596 GCA_018107945.1 Datura stramonium | reverse complement strand
AATAGGTTTTTGTTTTTTTGTAAACTCATAGCTAATTGATGCTTGATATTCTTATTATGTGCTATATATGATTGTAAGATGCAAGTATATGTAGTGTTGACGCATGCAAGTGTATAATTTTGTTTGAGAATCTTAGGCTCTTGAATTTGACTCGATATGAGTGAAGCTTAATTTTAAATTCTTGTGATCAGCTGAGTAAGAGTCTACTGAATGTGTCTTGAATTGAGCATGTGCTATGAGTGTAAGGTTTTTGAGTATTCTGTGCTACTGTGGAATGTCTAGAACTTGCCTGGTGTGTTTATAAAACGAAATGAAGGATGTAAAATTGTAGGAGATGATTTAGGCATTTCTTTGAATGAACCTAATATTTATCCCTCGTTTTACCTACCTTGAAATATTAATCCTAGTCAGCCCCATTGAGCCTTAACCTATTCTTTGATAGCTGCAACATAAGCTTAACCATTTTTATTTCATTGGCCTTGAATTTGATCCAAAGCTCCTAAGCGCTTAAAGAAGAAAAATCTGAAAGAGGAAGGAGTGAGAAGAATGAAAAGAAAGGAAAAGTGGAAGTTGTAAAAAGTGAGAAGGTCAAAGGTGCACTTGGGTAAAAATGGTTGATTATTAGTAAGGAGTAAGAAAACAAATGAATGAAAAATTATTTATACAACTCCTTACTAATGTGCTAAAAGTGCCTAAAAGAAATGGGGGAGCAAAAGAGGAAAAAGAAAACTGCAAGGATAAAAGGGCTAAGTAGGAAGGAAGTTCGCAATGAGGGCGTGATGTATTGAAAGCGCTTAGGGAAGATAGTCACTATTACTGATCACAATAGTACCTACCTACACCTAAGTACATTACAACCTAAAAAGTACTACTTGATCTTACATTCGTACATCCTCAAATTAGTGGAGTACAACACTAAGGGCAAGCTTATGGGTCATTACATGGTGCATGTGAATTCTTTGTGAGAGTGAGTGAAATTCTATTTATGTACCACACATGTTGTGATATAAAAAAATTGTTTTGCGTGAAATCGGGTAAACTCTCTTTCCGTGAGGCACATGTTTAATGAAGATATAGTTCATGTGGGATCTCTTAATCAGTTAGTTTGCATGAGTTTGCTTCAGTGAGAGTCAGTTCTTGAGGTTAGAAGTCTTAACATAGTTGTATTTCATTTCATTTATCCAAAGCAGGGCATGCTTTATTTTTAGCTTGTATCTTAAATAATCATCATAGCCGTAGTGAATTACCTTGCTAGATTAGTTATGTGTGAGTCTTCATTTACATGAGATGTAAAGGGTTGTTCGAGGACGAACAAGGCTTTAAGTGTGGGGTTGTGATCACGGGAAATAACATAGGTCCCGTGATACGCTTTACACTTAAATTAGTCGTGTTGTCTAAGCTATTTGATACATTTTCATGTGATTTTGTATAAAAGTGAAGATAGGTGCTAACCAACATGATTAGCCTTTGTTTTGTAGGTTTTTGATGACTTTTGAGCTAATTCATGAGTTGGTGAAGTAGAGGCTTGGAGACAGAAATAAACACACAAACGTCGGCAAGGAGGAGGCCCAAAACAGCCCACCTGCGCGTCGGCAAAGTTCCACGGCAGGCAGGCTGCCCAAGACAGCCCCCTGCCGCGTTGGCAACGTGCCACGGCAGGGTGGCTCCGCGACCAAGCTTGTGCAACGCGCTGCCCCAGCAGCGTGCCACGCTACCAACGACAGAGTGCTGCCGGGGCCGATTTTCGGGGCGATTTCCAGATTGCCACCGCGTTTGGGCCGTGTCACGGAGGCAATGCTCCGCGTTGCACTCTGTGACACGTTGTTTGTTATTCTAGGAAAAATTCCTACGATTATAAATAGCACACTTGGAGTTTATTTTCCATATTCTGACTTGGTGGAGCAAGAACGTGGGTTACAGGCAGTTTTGAGGACGAAAATTCTTAGGGTTTCTCTATCCCTTTCTTCTTCCTTTCAATTGTTTGCATGATTTCCATTCATTTAACGATGTTCAATCCCACAAATGAGTGGCAAATTCTCTTTCTTGCTGAGGTTATGAATTGTTGTATTGAAATGTAATTGTTGAATTGCTGGTTTATTTATCTTTTCTTCCATGGTTGTTCTATTTAATTCTTGTTCTTACTACGTTAATATCTGGACAATGTTAATGTAATCCAAAAGTCGGTTTCACCCGAGAGGGCAAGAAACTGGAAAGTTGTGAATTAATAGGATATATGATCTTTTCTTGGTTTGGGAAAATTGGGAGTGATTTACCTTTAGGATAGAAAGATACTTGAAAGTCGTATTAGTCATGTGTGGAATCTCTTTTGTATGGCTAGAACTTGAATTTCTTCTTATCACGAAATGTAGGTGGAAGGTTCATGATTCTTAAGTTGGGTTAAATACGAGAGTTTTATCCATAGGCATAAGTTCTGACTAGCAACCGGGGGAAAAGATAAACCATGTATAATGATAATTGAAACATGGAATCTGATCTAGAAAAGTTTCGAGGTATTACAAATAATTTGTATTTAATTAATTAAATTAAAAATTTTAAATTTGTTATAAAAATAGTGTCCAAAATACAAAAACTCTTCTTTACACTGTTGTCTTCATTATTATAGTTGTAGTAAATTAGCACTTGAAAATGCTTCACCCCGTGATCCTGTCCTTGTGGGTTCGACATTTCGGTTCTTAAAAAGAGCCACTATATTACTTGCACGACCGTACACTTGCGGCTCATCAGTCTCCATGATTTATGAACTTACGACTCTTGGCGACTCACGGATACATTTTAACTTTGTTATAAAAATAGTGTCCAAAATACAAAAACTCTTCTTTACACTGTTGTCTTCATTATTATAGTTGTAGTAAATTAGCACTTGAAAATGCTTCACCCCGTAGTCCTGTCCTTGTGGGTTCGACATTTCGGTTCTTAAAAAGAGCCACTATATTACTTGCACGACCCGTACACTTGCGGGCTCATCAGTCTCCATGATTTATGAACTTACGACTCTTGGCCGACTCACGGGCCCTATTCCTGGCGAATCATGTATTTCAAGTATTATCAAGTATGTTATGATTTATTTGGTCCTGAACTTCATGAATGATTTAATAATTATGATATGAGCCTCATGTGCATGTTTTTGGGAGCAATGTCTAGCACCAAGTAGACCTGGCATTCAGGTAAACCCCGTGGTCTTAGAACGACCTGCCACCATAGGTATATATAGATATTTTTGGATCTCCTATGATATCACATCATGTATGTCTCTTACCTGGCAAGCCTGGGATGGCTCTGCCCACTTAAGCAAAAATTTGGGGCATCATATAAGCTCTATCATGATGGTGTCGGTTATGTCAAATTCTCTCATTATTCCTCATGATTTATGCATTGTCATGTTTATGATACCTTGGCTCAAGTTATTTTTTATACGATCTCTCTTATGGCTATGATTATGATTAGATTATGAATGGCTTGAAAACCTTAAGCCCTTATGTTTATATTATGATATTTACTTCATGATCATGATGTCCTACTCTTATGAACTCTTATTTATTTTAACTATCTGTTTTACTTACCTTTCATACTCAGTATATTTTAAGTACTGACCGTATTCTCTATGTTGTATTGTTTCATGATACAGGTCTGAGAGATCAATCTCAGCCGCATCATTAGTCCTGCTTTCCCCTCAGGCATGTTCTAGTCAGCGTTGGTGAGTCCTCATCCTTTGAGGACATTCAATTATCCATTGTTATGTTATTTCAGTTATAGACTTTTTCGAGCTAGTTGGGGATGCTGACCCATCAACTCAGCAATTGTGCTAGAGGATTTTCAGACATTATGTAGAAAATCAGCTTGTCATTGTTTACTCTATTTTAGTTTGATATGTATGTAGACTTCTGATTAAGCATGTTTTATTTTTTTAGTTTCTACTTGTTGTATGTTTTTAGCTAATATGTTCATGCCATGGGTCGACTTGGGGTCTCTTGGGATTCCTTGTCTCGTGTCTCTATCCGGGCCTATGATCGGGTTGTGACAAACTTGGTATCAGAGCATTAGGTTTTGAAGTGTCCTAGGGTGTCTGAAAGACGCATTAAGTAGAGTCTTTTTCATAGGTGTGAAGTGAACCACACTTATGATGAAGATCCTATGAAACATTTTAGGAAACTTTCCTTCTTCATGATTTATGTCGTGCGATGAAATGTCTCTCTATCCTTCTAACTCGTGCTATACGCGTTTGCAGAATCATGCCTCCTCGTTGAGTTAATGGAAGAAGAAACAAAAATGGAAATAGCCATGAGAATGACAATGGGGATGGGGACCAACAGGCCCCCCAGCCCCTGAGGATCATGTGTCCGAGTAGGTTTCCCACGATGAGTTTAGGGAAACCATACAGATATTGACACAAGCATTGACCTCCTAGGTCAACCAGAAGGCGGTAAAGCATGTTCCCCAGAATGGGAATGCGGCAGCGGCAAGTGTCAGAGATTTTCTTAGGATGAACCCTCCAGAGTTTCTCGGATCAAAGGTGGGTGAGGATCCATACGAGTTTATTGATGAGATCCAGAAGATCACCCAGATTATGGGGGTGACAAGGCAGGAGTGCGTAGACCTAGNGTGCGTAGACCTAGCCTCTTATTAGTTGAAAGGGGTTGCAGATATTTGGTTTAGACAGTGGAAGGATAGTATAGCAGTTGGAGTGGGTCCCATTGGTTGGGATGAGTTCCTTACCGCATTCCTGGATCAGTTCTTTCCCCGTGAGACAAGGGAGATCAAGGCAGCTGAATTTGTGAACCTGAGGCAGAATAATATGACAGTCCAGGAGTATGCTTTAGAGTTCACTCACTAGTCCAAATATGCACTAGAGATGGTGGATGATTAGAGAGCTCGAGTGAGCAGGTTTGTGCATGGAATAGAGAAGTACTTTGTCAAGGATTGTAGGACCGCTGCTTCTTAAAGATATCAATCTTCCTCGTTTTGTTTTGTACGCCCATAAGATGGAGACGGTGCATTTGACATAGAGAGAGGCCAAGAGGGTCAGTACTGATAGTTATGGGTTCTCCCAGCAAAGGTCGGGAGGCCGACATCGCCAGCAACCAAGTGTTTCTATCTTTTTCATGCATTTTTGAGTGAATTGAATAAAGTCTCAATGATTCCTAAAGTGTTGCACCTAGCATTCGTAGGATCCAAGTTCTTGTTCTTCCTAATGACTAATTTACCCTTAAGACGATCGTCATCCATCCATCGTCGGGAAAAGTCATGACTCAATGATTAAAAATAAAGAAAATAAAAAATCTAGACTCTCTAGTCCGTTCTAAGGGACTATCCACCGGAAAAGTACCAAAAAAAAACTGCAAGAACCCAAAATAAAATAAAACTAAAAAATATTACAAACCAAAAAGCATGCAGGACAAATCATAAATCCCCAAAAAAAAACTAGGCCTACCATGTGCAAATTTAGCAATTAAGATATGCATGGTACTATGGAGTTCACTTCTCCCACCCCACACTTAATTGGTTACACTATCCATAGTGCTAAAACAAATAAGCAAAAAGTGATAGAGTGCAAGAAGAACTCCCTAGGCTTCTACTCCTTATCTTCAATATTTAAACTCAATCTTTATTGAAAATCATGACCTATCACCTGCACACTTGAACAAACACATAAAAACGAACAAAAATTTTTTTAGCTTGGGTTGCCTCCCAAGTAGCGCCTGATTTAACGTTGCGGCACGACACAAGTATCTTGATTACTCAGACTTCATCAAGATACCTGTTGAAACCGTGGTCACATCTTGGCTGCTTGTTTTACCACGCTAACCTGTGACACGTTAGAAGAAAAAATTGAAAAATAGCAAATAAAGACTAAACGTTAAACACACGAAATTAATCTAATCCTAAGCCGTATTCCTCGGCAATGGCTCCACATTTTGATAACGCTCAAACCAAACATATTACTGAAGTGAGAAGAGGACGTAATTAATAAAGAACCTAACTAGAGGTTGGGGTCGATCCCACAGGGAATATGGAAGGATGTAGAAGAACCCTAGTGCTTAAGCTTTTTAGTCAATTATTACTTAAGTGGGGGGATTTTTCAAATTAAGAAGTAACAATGTTGATAAATGGATGGTTGTTTCAATATTAATGCAATTAACTAGGGTAAGTGTTCCCCATGGATCCTTCACTACTTCGGGTTTTACACTAGTGATCTATCCCAATACTTTACTTGTAGAACTGATAACTTAGGTTCATTCAAACGACCGACCAGTCCCTACTGAATGACTATACTCAATTACTCAACCAAGTCTCATCAGCGATTTCAAATTAACCATTATTACTAAGTTTCAGATTTAACTATCTTTCGACTACAACTCAAGTTAATATAATGATCATCAAAATCAAGGCTCTGTTGTAATTCTTTTTTCCTAATCTCTACCTCTTCGACCAAAGCAAGTAAAGAATTCGGGCTCTTCCTAACGTTGCGCACCGTTAAGAATAGTTAAAGATGAATAGAATACAATACAAGCGTTTAATATTAGTGTAGAATCACTTCGTGCAAACCCTAGTTCGTTAATTCACCATGGTTCCCACAACCCTAGTTGTGGTAGTTTTAGCCTATCATGTTCATAAGTAAATTAATAAAGTAAATTAATAGCATTAATACAAAAAAGCATAAATTAATACTAACAACGATGATAGGAAGAACTCATTTGATTAATGAAAATTTGAAAGAACAAATTTTACAATCATATCCGAAATATGTCTTCTAACGCGTCTTAAAATTTACTCTAAAGTTTGTTGTGTAACTTCAACTCTACTCCTATTACATGTAAATAAAAGGGTGTTTATAGTAGTAGATTTATGTTTTCCTTTTGTTTCTGTTGAATTTGACTTGGACTTGATGTTCCTTTTTCAGTTGAAGTAGGAATCAAATTTTTTGGCCGTTTGGGAGCCTTGTGTCGCTGCCGCATCGCACACCTCATGGTGTCCGGGCAGGCCGGGCGCCGTGCGCCGCATCACACTCGTAGGTAGGTCAGTGTCACGCCCGCCATTGTGGCATTGCTGCAACCGCATCGTGATGGCCGTAGCGCTGTGGATGAAGGCACCTCGCGCCAGCGCATGCGCACGCCGCTCGTCAGTGCCACGCATCTATGTGTCATACTAGTGCCAAACTTCAACCTTTGCATCATTCGCTCCAACTTTTCAATATTCATTTCATAAGCTTTAAATACATTCAAATCCATCCTTTTTAGCCCCGAAAATATAATCACATTCTTTAGCCATTTTTACAAATATATAACATAATCTCATGCAAGCACACATAATTTTTTCTCATAACATAGTAAAGTATGGGTAAAATATGTCTATGAAGTCGCGAAATAATGTTACACCCCAAAATTTTTTTGATGATTATTTGATGGTTATATGTCATATTAAGGGAATTATGGTTTGTATGTTGTCCATAGGTGAGGAGGGAAACATGTGCAAAGGAAAAGAGAAGAGTATGTGAAGTTTGTAAATAAGGGTCAACTTTAAATGGTCATATCTCCAAACATATAATGATCCAGAAGTCCCATAACCTATCAAATGAAAGGTATTTGAGTCTAGTTTACAAGCTCAAAAACCTCTTGTCAATCGGGTCTGGAAGTATAAAGGTATACTCGTTTGAAGACAACACTGCCGGTTGGGAAAGCGCCTGTGCGCCGGCGCCGAGAGACGTCGGGCAAGAGGCGCGCGCGCGGCGACGTGGCATGTCGCATGGCGTGACGCGGCGCCACTCCAAACCTTGGCTAGTCAGTCATATGAAGTAAAATTGAGCTAGAAAGCTCATCTTTACTCGTTTAGTTGGATTTTTTTTCACCCGAGATTCAAAGCCTTATCACATGGTGAAAATACATCCCAGGTAAGAAACTTCATTCTTGTCTCTTTTGAAGCTTTGAAAAGGAACCTTGGAAGAAAGTCATGGCTTATTGTCATCTTGTGGTTGATTGTGGTATTGCTGCGTTTTTAGATGATTTTAGGCAGAGGAAAGAGTAGGAGTTTACTCCTAATTTAGCTAATAACATCTCCAAGAAAGGGTAATAAATTCCCTTTTTGATTTCTTTAAGTTTATGAGGTTATAACTTGAGAATGCTAGTATTGTGTTGTTTTTCTTTGTGTGTTTTTGTGGCATGTTGCCGCCCAATTTTTCCTAACTTTGGTGAAGTGAAGTTGCTCTTTTTGTGTTTGTAAATTAGACTTGGAAGGAGCCTTAAGTAGTAATCTTGAAAGGAAGATTTTTGGCAAAATTAGAGTCGACGTGCCAAGGTATGTAAAGGTGTCCCTTTCCTTGTTTTTCAAGCATGAAACTAGTTGAAAGGATCAACTATTCCTATATTTTTAAAATCATATTAAGGCATGTATGATCCTTTCCAAAGGGTTGGAAATATTTGTCATAAATCTTGAATCGTTAAGAACGGTTGAAGGGAACAAATGTGAAGCGAAAGGCGTAATTTTTATACGATTGTTGTCGTATTTCTAAATCGAGTCTAAAGCCCCCTTTAACATGGGCACCGAGCTGGTTCTTTGAAGTATACTATATATGTGATGTTGAATATATGTTAAGATCTGGTCACTTAGTGAAATTGGTAGAAAATGCTAAGACGATGACATGTAATTGAACTTAAGCTAAGAAGATGACGCTAAGCCGATTGAGGTTAAACGAGCTTATTGAAATGACATTTTAATAATATTGTAAATCCCTACTATATGTATATGTTTTAAAGTTCTTAAGGTAAAAAGTATATTTTATGTTTATCCTCATTAAAGCTAAGAAAGCGGCACGTAGCGAATAAGCTAAATCGATACATGTTAACGGGGAAAGAGTCGCTAAGTTGTCAATTAGGCCAAGAGGTAATTGCGTATAAGAATTGATGAAATAGTGAACACGAGGGTAAAGATTTGAGTGTAGAGTGAATAATTTTTTGCAAAGAAGTTAAGATGAATAAGGAAAGTAGAGCTAAATATTGTTAAATTAGACAATACGGGTTACGATTGTGAACGAGGTAGGCAACAGCTGGGAAGATTAACCATGTTCTAAAGACGTTTAGCAAAAGAGTGATAAATTAAGCTGTTTATGTTCAATATGTGTTATGTTGATGAATAACCACTAAAGTGCTAACTTCTACGAAATAATTAGAGTTGAACGTCTGCAAAATACTAACTTAAGTTGAGAAGCTCTCTGCTATACCCCTAAACGATTATGTTAAGTTATTTATTCGAAGTGTTGAAATTTTCTACCATGTCTAAAAAGGGAAATCCTAGGATCTTCTAAGTCACTTATGATTATGTAAGCTTTCTTAAGCTCCACAGATAATTGCAAAGTTATGTAAGTCAACCCAGCATCACATGAATTACGGCTATATATCTTTATTTGCCTATAAGGCATCACTTAGAGAGTTACTCACGAGTTCCCATGGTATAGAGCTCCAAGTCTCATATCCTTAAGTTATGTCTTTACGTCCCTAATTTATGTTGAAACGTGCTAGCTGATCTAAGATGTTTTTGAGAGATCATATTTCGAGAATTATGCTAATGTCNGTCTGCAAAATAGTAACTTAAGTTGAGAAGCTCTCTGTTATACCCCTAAATGATTATGTTAAGTTATCTATTCTAAGTGTTGAAATTTTCTACCATGTCTAAAAAGGGTAATCCTAGGATCTTCTAAGTCGTTTATGATTATGTAAGCTTTCTTAAGCTCCGCATATAATTGCAAAGTTATGTAAGTCAATTCAGCATCACCCGAATTACGGCTATATCTTTATTTTCCTATAAGGCATCACTTAGAGAGTTACTCACGAGTTCCCAAGTTATAGAGCTCCAAGTCTCAAATCCTTAAGTTATGTATTTACGTCCCTAATTTATGTTGAAACATGCTAGCTGATCTAAGATGTTTTTGAGAGTTCATATTTCGAGAATTATGCTAATGTCTCAGTCAAGTATCTGATGTTGTATACAAGTCTAAGAACTCAAGTCTTTATATGTCTTTCCAGGAAGAAGTATTAATGTATATGATTTTCATGTTATAACATACAATTGAATTCTTTCAGTTATATTCAAGTCATGCATCTTTATGTTTAGCTCTTGTTGAGTTATCAGTTG
>JACEIK010002021.1:124757-210581 GCA_018107945.1 Datura stramonium | reverse complement strand
CACCCCGTATTCCTATTCCTGTGGGTTCGACAATCCGGTTCTTCAAAAGAGCCACTTTATTACTTGTACGACCCGTACACTTGCGGGCTCATCAATAAATGAAAACATCCACATAGACCCCATAAAGGTAATGTCTCCATATCTTCAAATAAAATACTATTGCCGCCGATTCAAGATCATGAGTCGGATAGTTCTTCTCATGAATATTGAGCTCTTGAGGCATAAGCTATTACCTTACCCTGCTACATCAGAATGCGACCAAGGCCAACTTGGGAAGCATCACAATAATCTATGAACCAATTGATTCCTTCTGGTAAGGTCAAAACTGGAGCTGTAGTGAGTGGAATCTTAAACTCTTGGAAACTCTTTTCACATGAATTTGACCTCTGAAACTTCACCTTTTTCCTAGTTAGTTTGTTCAAAGGGGATGTAATATAAGAAATCCCTTCTATAAATCGTCGGTAATAACCGACTAAACATAAAAAACTCCTAAAATCTGCTAGGGAAGTGGGTCTTGGATAATCCTTTACCACTTCTATCTTTTGAGTATCCACCTGAATACCCTAACCTAAGACCACATGATCAAGGAAGCCACTGACCTCAACCAATATTCACACTTATTAAATTTAGCGAACAACTGACGGTCTCTAAGAGTCTGCAACACTATCCTCAGGTGGTTAGCATGATCCTCTTTATTCCCGAAGTATATGAAGATTTCATCTATGAACACAATGATGAACATGTCCATGTACGGCTTAAATACCTTGTTCATCAGGTCCATAAAAGCTGCATTAGTTAGTCCAAAAGATATAACCACAAATTCGTAGTGATCATACCGAGCTTTCAAAGCTATTTTCGAAATGGAACATTCTCTGACCCTGAGCTGGTGGTTTCCTGACCTGAGGTCTATCTTGGAGAAACAACTAGCTCCCTAAAGCTGATCGAATAAGTCATCAATCCTGGGTAAGGGATACTTATTTTTAACTGTAACTTTGTTCGGTTGACGGTAGTTGATGCACATTCTGATGGTACCACCTTTCTTTCGCTCGAACAACTGTTATACCCCGGAATCCCTAAGATCAGACCTGGGAGTTGAAATAGAAAAAATTGAAAATTTTGCACCAGGTCACAGAATGAGTCATTTTGTGATTTGTGGGGTAGACCACGAGTCATGAAGTGACTCATCGTGAGGTGCTGGACTTGAGTTGAAAAGTTGAACTTTGAAGTCCCCACGGACATGATCATGAGTCATTGTTAGTCCCCATGACTCGTTGAGTTAGTAGTGGTCAACGTCTATGGGAAGGTGAAGAAGAAGTTGGCAGTGTACCCTACGGATGGACACCATCAGTCGTGGTCAGACACCACGATCCGTTGGATGAGCTATGGTCAGCCATTTGCTAATGACTTAAGATTTTGGGCAGTGAAGGTGACGAGTAGTGACCAAGAGTCGTGGTCAACAGTAACGACTCATAGGGTTCCCCGTGGCGAACCCAGGTGAATTTTTGATAGTGCACACGATGACTGAGACCACGATTCATGGTCCTTGGTAACAATTTGTCCAGTCCCTTATGGGGACTGATAGTAAGTTATTTTTTGCGAATTTAGTAAGGTCTTTTCCGTAATTCCTTTGATCCTAAGGCCTAAACTACGTCATTTTAAGCTGTGAATGATGAGTTTTAAGAGGGGTAAGTTCTTTTTAGTCTATTTTGATCCATGCATGATAAAGTTAAGGTCTAAAGAGGTGATCAAGCTCATTTTCTTTCAAGTTTTCTTCAATTAAATTCTTCATTGAGCAATCAAAAAAGTGGCAAAATCAGATCATTTCAGGTACGTAGGGTTATTAATGGGTGAATTTGTTCACACCCATTCCCAATCCCTCTATAAATCATGAAAATTCATATTTTGATCCTATGGGAAACCCAATGCATGAAATTCCTAATTTTCTACATGAGCATGATCCAAATATGTTTCTACTAATGAATTATGATTCATGGGCAAGTTTTACATTTTTTCAATTACAATCATGTTTTCAAGATTTATAAATTAAAATGTCCAATTATGAGACGTTCATGAAAGTTGAGATTTATGATGAATGTTCAAGTATGATGAGATATTATTGATGAAAAGCATGTTTTCAAGTTATCCATGTTTATGATCATGTTTTCAAGTGAATTAACTATTTTAAAGCATGATTAAAGTATTGGGAAATGCATATATGTTCAAGTATGGTTTATGATTTCACGAATTAAGCTTACCACATTGTTTTGGAATTAAGACTCCCCTTTATGTTTAACTTGTCGTATGGTTTGAGAAAAAGATCCTTATATACGATTTCAGATTGATATTTATTTGATTATCAAGCTTCTTCAACAAATGATGATAAGTTTCATTGAAAAACGATGGAGAGCATATGCATGCTTTTGGGAGTAGTATCTAGCACTGAGTAGGCTAAGGGTCGATCAATCCTACCTCAGAACTACGCACCAACGTAGGTCTATACATAAAATATATATACCTGGGGACCTCCCTTTTGAGCTATCCCCTGCCCCAAATGGGCCCCGAGCTTGATATCGATATCATGGTATCGTCCTTTTCCCTGACAAAGCTTTGGACGGCTCTACCCACTTGAATGTGATAGTTTGAACCATGTAAGATCTATCGGAGTAATGTCTGTTATATGATGAGTCTCCCATTGTTCCTCATGATTTTAGTTATGCATGTTTATCACTCATGAAATATATATATGTTCTAATGTAAGTTTGACCCAATATTCAGTTTTACTTATGATTATCAAATTTCAGCTTTGGGTCATTCAGTTCAGTTATGATGTTATGTCATGTTCAGATCATGAGTTTAGAAAATGGCATGCAAGCTCTACTCTCATATTCTTATCTTGATTATTTTTTATAATAAGCATGTTTTAAATTATTTTACTTATTTAAGCGGTTTTACTTACCTTTCATACTCGGTACATTCCATGTATTGACCGCATACTCTATGTTTTATTATTTTATGATACAGGCTCCGATCTTTAGACTTAGCCTTGTCACTAGCCAGCTTCTGGAATTATACATCAATCTCTGTTGGTGAGTCCTCATCTGTCAAGGCCCCTCTTTTATTCAGTTATGTTTGCGTATTTTTAGTTTCAGACTTAGAGAGTTAGTTGGGGTCTTATCCTATCAACTCATCAGAAATAGAGGCCTTTCAAACAATAGACTGTATTCAGCTTCAGACTCGTGTTGTATTTTAGGATTGTATATTATGCTTATACTTCCTCTATGTTATTATGTTAATTCTTCCGCTTTATTTGATTGAGGTATATGTATGTTCATTCCGTGGGTTGACCTGGAGTCTCTCGGGGCTCCTTGTCCCGTGTCTCGATCCGAGCCTATGTTCGGGTTACGATAAACTTGGTATCAAAGAAATAGGTTTGAAGTGGCCTAGGGTGTTCGAAGGCCGCATCAAGTAGGGTCTATTTCATAGGGTTTAAGCGCATCACACTTATGACAAAGAGGCTACGAGACGTTTAGGAAATGTTCCCTTCTTTCATGATCTATGTCGTGTGATGAAATGTCTCTCCATCCTTCTAACTTGTGCTATTCACGATTACAGAATCATTTCTCCTCGCAGAGTTAATGGTAGAAGAAATGGGAACGGAAATGGCCACGAGAATGGCAATGGAGATGAGGACCAACAAGCCCCACCAGTCCATGAGCACCATGCACCGGAGCTGGTTGCCCATGCTGAATTTAGGGTAGCCATTCAGATGCTAGCGCAGGCCTTGACCACCCAGGTCAATGAATAGGCAGTGGCGCATGTCCTATAGAATGGGAATGTGACAGCAGCACGAGTCATAGATTTCTTAAGGATGAACCCACCATAGTTTATTGGGTCAAAGGTGGACGAGGATCCATATGAGTTTATCGACGAGGTCGTGAAGATCACCCATGGCATGGGCGTGAGGGGAGTAGTGTGTGCTGATTTGGCCTCATATCAGTTGAAGGGGGTTGCACACATTTTCTTTAGATAGTGAACAGATAGTAGGGCATCCGGAGTAGGCCCTATTACTTTGGAGGAGTTTCACATTGCTTTTTTAGATATGTTTTTCCCTCGTGAAATGAGGGAGTTGAAGGAAGCCGAGTTCATGTACCTATAGTAGGGTAAGATGACGGTGTAGGAATATGCACTAGAATTCACTCATTTGTCAAAGTACACCTAGTGTTAGTGGTTGATTAGAGGGCGCGAGTAGGTTTGTTCATGGAGTGGCAGACTATCTAGAAAAAAATTACAGGACTGCTATGCTCCATTGGGATATGGATTTCCCTTGGATAGTCTTATACGCCGAATAGATGAAGGCAGCATACATGAGGGCGAGAGAGGCCAAGAGGGCCAAGACAGACCGCTATAGATTCTCTCCGCCGAGGCCAGGTGGTGGGAAACGATAGCAGACCCACTATAGATCTTCAGCACCAGCATCTTCAGCGATGAGTGTGCCATCCATACATAGGCATGACAAGAAAGAGTGAGAATCAGGCTCTAGGGGTCAAAGCAGCAGGCTTGCAGATTCTAGAATCCCAGTTTGCGGCAGGTATGGTCGGGGACACACGGGTCAGTGTTTGGCGGGTAAAGGTCCTTGCATCGATTGTAGAAACTCCAGAAATATGTTCAAAGATTTCCCAGTAGTAAGACAAGGCCATGATTCAGCTTCCAGTTCAGTAGCTTTACCCGCACGCGCAGCCCAGCAGGAGGCATCTACTAGCATCGGTGGTGGTTAGCGCCAAAACAAATTCTATGCCTTAGCATCTTGACAGGAGAAGGAGGTATCCTCAGATGTAGTCACTGGTATGTTATGAGTCTTCCATCTTGATGTATATTCTTTGTTAGATCCAGAGGCTACCTTGTCTTTCATGTCACCTTACGTGGCTAGTAATTTTAGAATCAGTCCCGAAATATAATCGGAACCCTTCTCAGTCTCTACTCCAGTGGGTGATTCAAATGTAGCTAGATGGGTGCATAGAAGTTTCCCGGTCACAGTCATTTAGAAAGTCACCTCAACAGATCTAGTAGAGTTAGCCATGACCGACTTTGATTTTATCCTCGGCATGGATTAGCTATTTGCATGTTATGCCTTAGTTAATTGTAGAACCGGGCAGTAGAGTTCAGATTTCCGGGTGACTAGTCATAGAATGGAAGGGTAGTTCGGCTATGCCTGTAGGTCATTTCATTTCCAACCTTAAGGCCAGAATGATGATCTCCAAAGATTGTGTATACCATCTAGTTAGGGTTAAGGATGCTACGTCCAAGACTCCGATTATCTAGTCAGTCCCAGTAGTATGCGAGTATCCAGATGTCTTCCCAGATGATCTACTGGGAATCCCTCCCGAGCGGGAGATTGATTTTGATATTTTCCTTATTCTTGACATGCAACCTATATCTATTCCTCCTTAGAGAATGGCCCCTGCCGAGTTAAAGGAGTTGAAGGAATAGTTGAAAGACCTTCTAGATAAGGGGTTCATTAGACTGAGCAAATCCTTTTAGGGTGCACCAGTTCTCTTTGTTCGAAAGAAAGATAGCTCTCTTCGTATGTGTATTGATTATCGGTAATTGAACAACGTTACCATCAAGAATAGATACTCTCTGTTATACTCCAAGAACCCAAGGATCATACCCGGGAGTCAAAATGGAGAAAAACTAGAAATTCTGACCAGGTCACAGGACTGTTCGTGAGGTGGCTCATCAGGTGGGACCATGAGTCGTGAAGTTACTCATGGTTAGGCTGGGCTTGGCTTTGTATTGGGAGGCAACGGGGGTGACCACGAGTCGTGGCCAGACCTTACGACTCATAAGGTCACACGTGGAGAGGATGGACTACATGGGCAGTAGACACCATAGATTCAGGCCACGAGTCGTGCCCCCTGTCACCGAATCGTGAGGTCCCTCATGGGGACTGGCAACCAAAAACTTTTGCGTTTTTAGTAAGGGTATTTTCATAATTCTTAAACTCCTGTCGTTTTAAGGCCTGAATAGGGTCTTTTAAGGGGGAGTAGTCTATGTTAAGCCTCATTCATGCATGAAAGAGTATAGAGAGGAGTCTAGAAGGTGATTCAAGGTGCTCTTCCCCAATTTCTCTAAATTCCATCTTGGGCTTTCAAGGGAGATTAAGAATCAAGTCTTTCCAGGTATGTAAGGTCATCAATGGGTGAATTCTTCAACACCCATGCTCCTACTCTATGATTTTACTTAAAATTTATCAAAAATTCATGGTGTTTGTAATTTAATTATAAAAATCAAATGATTTAATTAGGGGTTTTCTGATTTTGAAATATTATCATAATCTATGGATTTTGATCATCTTTTGAGATTTAAATTGATTATAATATTTTTTTATTTTGATTTCTAAACAATTAAGCTTAATTATGAATTTCCCATGATGAATCGATTTATGATCTACTATTTCCGTTGTGATATTTAAAAGCCCAGCATGATTTATGTATCGAAATATGAATTTATTCAAATACCCATCATGATTTGAAGATTTTCAAGTTATATGTATGATCTACGAGTATGCATGAAACCTATGCTTTATGAATTATGTCTTTGGCCGACCCACGAGCCTCATGTCATGGATAGATCACATATGTTCAAGCATGTTAATGATTATCATGATTTAACTAGCCAATGAATTCATTCATATTATACTATGAGCACTTAAATGTTTTGGGAGTAGTATCGAACATCGAGTAGGTTCGGGCTCAGGTTAAGCCGCGAATCTTATGAACTACGTGCTACCGTAGGTATGTCAGGACCCTTTCATGTTATTCCCTGTCCAAAATGTCCTATTTCATGGTGATATCACAATTTCATGGTTCTACCCTTGGCAAGGTATGAACTCCCTCCCGACTAGGGTTACAAGTCAGGCTTCATGTGTGCTCATATGGGGTATGTCGGTTAAGAGAATCTCCCACTGTTCCTTATGATTTATGCATGTTATGAATATGTATGTTGGCTTAAGTCATGTTACGTAAATCGCTTCTATTATGATTATGATTATGTTATGTTACGAATGTTTTTAAAAACTTGAGTCGTATGATGTGTTATTATGATTTATGATACGAGCATGACATCCTACTCTTATGATCTTTTATAAATTTCATATATGTTTTAAATGTCCATTTTACTTACCTTTTTACTTACCTTTGCATACTCATTATATTCCACGATCGACCGCATACTTTCTATGTTGTATCATCTTATGATATAGGTCCCTGCTCCCAAGCTCATCCCCACCCGTAGATAGATTGAGATTTTGCTCACAAGACTTGGTGAGCCCCTCATGTTCCGAGGGCTACATGTTCACACTCTATGTTATTTATTTACGTTTCGGATGTTGGATTAGTTAGCGGGCTGTCCCATCAATCCGTCTTTCATGTTTAGAGACTTATTAGACTACACATTGTATTCCGCCGTATTGTGCCAAGTCTTGCACCGGTATTTTTTCCTTATGTTATGTAATTATTACATTCTTTATGTTAAGTCTTCCACTCATGGATTGAATTAGATGTATGCTCATGCCATGGATGGACTTGGAGTCTCTCAAGGGTCTCTTGTCCCGTGCTCCACAATCCGGGTGTATGTTTGGGCCGTGACAAACTTGGCATCGTAACCATAGTTTGATGTGTCCTAGGAGTCTCGAAACCAGATTAGGCAGGGTCCTTTTCATGGGTGTGAAGCGTGCCATACTTATGACGAAGAGGCTCTAGACGTTTAGAAAATGTTCCCTTCTTTCATGATCTATGTCGTTTGATAAACGTCCTTTACTCCTCTAATTCACTATTCAAGTGAATCATGCCTCCACATCGAGTAAATGCCAGGAGAAACAAAGAATGGAAATGATCATGAGGGTTCCCATGATCGTGAGCATCGGCCAGCCCTACCCATTCATGAGGGGCATGTATCAGAGCCAGCCACCCATGCTGAGCTTCACGGCAATGGGACCAGATGTTAGCACAGCTATGACGCAATGTGCCTGAACGTGACCGTACACATTATCCTCAAATGGGGAATGCTAAGAGTCGCTAGGGTGAGGGATTTCTTGAGGATGAGCCCTCCAAAGTTCACGGGGTCGAAGGTATACGAGGACCCATATGACATTATTGAGGAAATTCTGAAGAACACAAGGGTTATGAGGGTGAACAATGGGGAATGCGTTGAATTAACCTCCTATCAACTCAAGGGGGTAGCGCATATATGGTTCTTGAAATGGAGAGATGCTAGGGCATCGAGTGTGGGCCCGATAAGTTGGGATGAGTTTCACACCGCGTTCATGGATTGGTTCTTCCTCGAGATGAGGGAGCTTATGACCAAATTTGTTAATCAAGTAGGGTAATATATCGGTCCAGAATATGCATTGGAGTTCACCCGGTTATCAAATTATGCACCATGTCTGTGATGGATCAGCGGGTTCGGGTGAGCTATTTTGTGCATGGAATATGTGATTACTTGGAAAAGGATTGTGGGATCACCATGCTTCACCGAGACATTGATTTTCCCCTCAGACAGGCTGCACAGCAGATGGAGCCGCCACGTGATGCGCAGAGAGGCCAAGAGGGCCAGGACTCGATACTCGGGGTTTCTCAAAGCCAGGTCGAGGTGGACTACGCCGTTGCACTCCAACACAGTCCATTGCTCCGCTCCATCATCGGCCATGACACCATCCAGTTCCGGTGGGAGACCAGAGGAGCAGTGGCTGTGCTCGAGGATGGTAGCGTGTAGGTGGAGCACACTTTTTCAATTTGTGAAAAGTGCGACAAGAATCATCCCGAGAGGTGCCTCGGGTCGTAGCGGATGCTTATTTCGGGTGTGGCAAACCTAGACAAAGAACAGATTTTCCACAGCCTAGCTTCATCAAGCTCCATTAAGACGATTCCCCCACAGGTGCTCCACTAGTTTAGAAGGTGGTTAGTGCCAAAACAGGTTTTATGCCCTAGTGCCTCGCCAGAGCAGAGGCTTCACCGATGTGGTCACTAGCATGTTGGGGGAGCTCCACACTGATGCCTTATGCATTGTTAGATCCTAGAGCTACTTTGTCTTTTGTGACCCTTTGTATTGCTAGTTTTTGACAGTCCTAATATTTTGTCGAACCGTTCTACGTATCAACCCAGCCGAATTAGTGGTAGCTCGGCTAGTGTATAGGGGTTGCCCCATGTTGGACAAAGCTACCGCGGACTTTGTAGAATTGGCCATGACTGACATTGGACATCATTTTTGGAATGGATTGGTTGTTTGCATGTTACACTTCGACACTATCGCTCATTTTCAGTGAGTCGCTTTGGAATGGAAGGGTAGCTCACTCGCACTGCGCTGGTCGGTTTATTTATACCTTAAAGCCCGAAAAATGATCTCTAAGGTTTGCATATACCACCTAGTTAGGTTAAGGATGTAGATTTCGAGACCTCAACTATTCAATAAGTTCCAAAGGGTGTGTGAGTATCCAGAGGTTTTCCCGATGATTTTTCAGTGTTCCGCTCGGAGAGGGAAATTGATTTTGGTATTGATCTATTGCTCAATACGCATCCTATCTCCATTCCTCCTGACAGATGGCTCTAGCTGTGGTTCAAAAGATTTAAAAGAATAGTTTAACGACTTGTTAATAAGGTTTTCATTAGACCTAGCAAGTCTCCATTAGGTATTTCTAAAGGTATCTCCCATGAAGGAGTCATGCGCTTCGAAAGAAAGGGAAACTCAGTCCTCTATGTTGGCACCTACCAGTTATGATAAGAGTTGGTAAGGTAGCGTATGAGTTGGACTTTAAGCATCGAGTTATCTTCTACATCCCGTGGTTTCATGTGTCGCTCTTTGAAAATTTCTTGGGTGATCTAGCTTAGTAGTTCCGGTGGATAGCGTTAGTGTAAAGGATAGCCTCGCCTATGAAGAAATTTTAGTGAAAATCGGATCGCCGTTCAGAGGTCGAGGAAAAAAAGAAGTAGCTTCGCTTAAAGTATTATGGAGAAATCAACATGTTGAAGGAGCTGTGGGAAGCAAAGGATATGATGAGTAGATACCCACACCTATTCTTTACCAAGCAACAGTCTCCATGGGGTGCACCGTTCTCGTGAGGCCTCGGGGACTAGAAACTAGAAATTTCTGCATTTTAGTAAGGGTGTTTTTTGTAATTCCTAAACTCCTAAGGTCTAAACTATGTCGTTTTAAGGTCTGAATAGGGTGTTTTAAGGGGTATTAGTCTATTTTAATCCTTATTCATGCATGCAAGAGTATATAGAGGAGTCTGCGATCTAAGGTGTTCTTCCCAATTTCTCTTAAAATTCCATCTTGGGCTTTCAAGGAGATTAAGAATCAAGTGTTTCCAGGTAAGGTCATTAATGGTGAATTCTTCCACACCCATTCTCCTAATCTATGATTTTACTTAAAATTTATCAAAAACACATGGGATTTTGTAATCTATTTATAAAAATCAAATGATTTAATTAGGGGGTTTTAGATTTTTAAATATTATCATAATCTATGGATTTTGATCATCTTTGAGATTTAAATTGATAATAATAATGTTGATTTTGATTTTCAAACAATTAAGCTTAATTTTGCGTCATGATGAATCAATTTATGATCTACTATTTCTTTTGTGATATTTAAAAGCCCAAGATGATTTATGTATCAAATATGAATTTATTCAAATATCAATTATGACATGAAGATTTTCAAGTTATACATTATCTACTTGCAGTATGCATGAAACCTATGCTTTATGAATTATGTCTTTGGCCGACCCACGGGCCCAGTGTCATAGCTAGATCACATATGTTCAAGCATGTTATGATTATCATGATTTAACTAGCCCATGAATTCATGCATATTATACTATGAGCACTATACATTTTGGGAGTAGTATTGAACACCGTAGGTTCAGTCACGTTGCTTCCCAAGTCTCATATCTACATGCCACCATAGGTATGTCAGAACCTCATGTTAGTCCTCGCCCAAATGGACCTTTTTAATGGTGATCATTACTTTCATGGTTCACCCTGCGCGTTCGGGCACCCTCCTAATAGGGCTACAAGTCGACTTCATGTGTGCTCATATAGGGAATGTCGTGGTTAAGAGAATTCCTACTGTTCATGATTTGCATGTTATGATTATGTATGTTTGCTCAAGTCATGTTTATAAATCTCTTGTATTATGATTATGATTATGTTATGTTACGAATGTTTGAAAACCATGAGTCAGAGTGATATGTTATTATGATTTATGATACGAGCATGACGTCCTACTCTTATGATCTTTTATAAATTTCATATATTTTTAATGTCCATTTTATTTACCTTGCATACTCAAAAGACATTCCACGTATTGTCCGCATACTTCATGCTGTATCTTCTCATGATACAGTCCGGTTCTCGTGCTCATCTCAACCCGTAGATAGATTGAGATTTTGCTCTCAACGCACTTAGCAGAGTCCCCTAAGGTTTGAGGGCTACATGTTCACACTTTATGTTATTTATTTAAGTTTCTGGATGTTGGATTAGTTAGCGAGTTGTCCCATCAATCCATCTTTCATGTTTAGAGACTTATCGTACTACACGTTGTATTTCGTCGTATTGTACAAGTCTTGCACTGGGTTTTTTTCCTATGTTATGTAATTATTACATTCTTTATGTTAAATCTTCACCATGTGATTGAATTAGATGTATGCTCATGCCATGGGTCAACCCGAGTCTCATAGGCTCCTTATCTCGTGTGCCCTCCCAAGGTATCCGGGTGTACGTTTTGGTCGTGACACCCTCTACCTAGGATTGATGATTTGTTTGAATAGCTTCAGGGTGCCAAGTACTTTTCAAGATAGACCTCAGATCTGGGTACCACGTCTTAGGGTTTGTGAGAGTGACATCCCGAAGACAAACTCCTTAGGGACGTAGTATGGTCATTACAAAAAAGTGAGTTTGTAGTTATGTCTTTGGATCTACCTAATGCTCCTGCAGTTTTTATGGACTTGATGATCAGAGTGTTCAAGACATACTTGGATATGTTCGCACCAAGTGCTTGACATCCCCGATGGCACTTTGGAGCGAGAGGAGCATGCCGCTCATTTGAGTGGTAAAATTATAGACTCTCAAGGATTGCCAACTATATGCTAAATTCAGTGTATGTGAGTTTTGATTCAACTCAATGGCATTTTTGGGCCATGTGGGATCAAGTGAGGGTATAAAGGTGGACTCTAAACAGAAACAAAGAAGAATTAACCTAGACTCGGTGAATCCGTATATCTAGAGCTTTTGGGCTTAACTGGTTATTATCGTAGATTTGTTGATGATTTCATCGATTGCAGTGCCACTAACTTAAATTGACCAAAAGAAAGTGAAATTCAATGGTCGAAGGCTTGTGAGAGGAGCTTAGAGCTAAAGACTAGACTTACTCAAGACTCTGTTAACCCCTACCCGAGGGTACCGATGGGTTTGTGGTGTATTATGATACTTCTAGAATCGTCCTTGGTTGTGTATTGATGCACCATGTAAAAGTGATAGCATACACTTCCAGGCAGCTGAAAGTTCATAAGATGAATTTCCCTCACCCATGATCTTGAATTGACGAAGGTGGTATTCCGCCTGAAGATATGGATGCACTATTTGTACGGGGCCCATGTAGATGTGTGTTTATGCAACATAATATTCATAATATGTGTTTACCCTAAAGGATCTAAATCTACGACAAAGGAGTGTAGTTGGTGCTACTTAAGGATTATGACATGAGTGTCCTTTATCATTCGGGGAAAGGCTAATCTAGTAGTTGATGCACTTTAGTAGACTCTTCTATGGAGAGTGTGCCCCATGTAGATGAGAGAAACAAGGAGCTAGTGAAGGACGTGCATCAACTTGCAAGATTGGGAGTTCATTTAGTTGACTCGACCGCTAACGGTGTTATTGTTCGAATGGATCAAAATTGTCATTGATGATCAATGTAAAAAACACTAGACAAGACGAGGACCCCATTTTGGTAAAGCCAAATGAAGCCGTTGAAAATCAGAAGGTAGATGTGTTCTATAAAGGGGGAGATGGTGTGCTTCAATATTAAGGTCATTTGTGTGTCCAGATGTTGATGATTTGAAAAATCGAATGTTGCATGAGGCTCATGGTTCCAGATATTCGTTACATTCAAAGCACCAACATGTACCGTGACCTACGAGAGGTCTATTGGTGGAATGCCATCAAGAAGGGCACGCAGAATTTGTGGCTAAGTGTTCAAATTATTAGCAAGTGAAGGTTGAGCATTAGAAACTCGGGATGTGCTTCAAGATATCGCCTCCTACTTGGAAGTTAGAAGAAATTATAATGGACGTCATCACGGGTCACCTCACACCTCGTCAGGCGTGATGACTCCATTTGGGTTGTTGTAGACAGTTGACTAAAGTCGCCATTTTCTACCGGTCATGACCAATGATGTTAGAGATTATCTCAAACTATACATTCATGCTAGTTCGGTTTCACGGAGTTCCTGTCCATTATACGATGCAGGGGTACTCCATTTACCTCTCAATTTTGGAGGTCGTTTCAAAAGGACTTGGTACTCATGTTAAGCTCAAGATAACATTTCAACCGCAAACGGATGGTCAAGCGGAGAAGACAATTCAGACTCTCAAGGAAATGTTGATATCATGTGTGATTGACTTATAGATCTCCTTACGATACTCAACCCATCTCTATCCCTCCTTAGATAATGGATCCACTTAAGCTTAAGGAGTTGAAGGAGCTAATTAAATATCTTTCTTGACAAGGGTTTTATCAAACCTAGCATCTCTCCCTTGGGTGTTCCAAGACTATTCGCATAATAAAGATAAATTTCAGAATGTGCATAGATTACCTGTCGCCTGAACAAAGTCACATTCAAGAACAAATATCCCCTAGATAGAATTACGACCCGTTTGACCGACTTCGTGGAGAAAGTTGATTCTCCAAAATCAACCTCAAAGCCAGTGGTACCATCGCTTAAGGGAAGGATGTTGTGGCATACCGAAACATCATTCGAACTCGGATATGGTCTTGAATTTGTGGTGATGTCCTTCGGGATAATGAATACCCCAGCAGCCTTCATGGTTTTGAGGAATAGGGTCTTCAATCAGTATCTAGATATGTTCGTCATTATGTTTATCGACGACATTCTGGTGTACTCCGTAAGAGCATGCCAATCACTTAAGATTAGCTTTACAGACACTCAAGGATCGTTAGTTGTTCACAAAGTTTAGCAAGTGCGAATTCTAATTAAAGTTTGTGACTTTCTTAAGTCATGTGGTCTTGGGGTGAAGGGATACAAGTAGATCCCCACAAGATAGAAATGAAGAAAGATTGCCCATACCTACCACTCCTACTGAAATCATGAGTTTCCTGGGCTTAGCCGGTTATTACCGACGGTTTGTGGAAGGCTTCTCCTCTATTGCATCTCCTCTATCTAAGTTAACTTAGAAGAAGGTGAATTTAGTGGTCGATTATGTGAGAAGAGTTTGCGAGTTGAAGACTCGACTCACTACAACTCTAAATTTGACCCTGCTGAGGGAACAAATGGATTGGTTGTTTATTGTGGTGCTTCCAGAGTTGGACTCGATGTGTTATCATGCAGTAGGGAAAGCGTGATGGTCTATGCCTGTGAGAGCTCAAGATTCATGAGAAGTAATATCCAACTCATGACTTGGAGCTGGGCGCCGGTGGTGTTCGCGCTAAAAATATGGAGGAATTACTTATATGGAGCTCACATAGATGTATTTACAAATCATAATAAGAGTCTTCCATACATGCTAAGTCAGAAGGATCTAAACTTGCGTTAGAGAAAGTGGTTAGAGTTGCTGAAATACTATGACATGAGTGTGCCGTATCACCGCAGCAAAGCCAATGTGGTGGCCGACGCCCTAAGAAGACATTTCATGGGGAGTGTGGTTCATATTGAGGAAGACAAATAGGAGTTAGCAAGGAATGTTCACGTACTAGCCCCATTAGGTGTGCAAATGGTGGATTCGGGCCAAGGCGGGTGGCAAGGCAGAGTGGGTTGGACTCATCTTTGGTAGTTGAAGTTAAGTCCGTAGTTGATGAAGATTTAGTTCTACTTAAACCTAAAGAAGCAAGCTTCAAGAAGGAGGTTGAGGTGTTTCCCTATGGGGAGATGGTGCTCCATTATTAGGGAGGGATTGTATGTACTGTGAGTGTTGATGAGTTGAGACAAAGCTGATACCGGCTGAGGGACACAACTCGAGATACTCCATTCACCCCCGGTGATACTAAAATGTACCCCGATTTGAGTGTGATATTTGACTGTGGAATGACATGAAAAGAGACATTGTTGAATTCATAGCCATGCCCGAACCGCTAGCAAGTCAAGGTGGAGCATCAAAGGCCGTGAGGCATACCCAAGATATCGCATACCCACATGGAAGTGGGAAATTAGTGAATATATATTTCATTATGTGTCTACCGGACCTCCGGGCAAAGATAACTAACTGGGTAGTAGTAGATCGATGACTAAGCCGCCTCATTTCCTCCCGCCTCAAACCCACAAACTCGCTGAGGACTATGCGACTTTTACATCCTATAGTTAGTTAGACTCCATGGGGTGCCTTTGTCTATCATTTCGCATGCAGGAATTCATTTCACCTCACACTTCGGTCCTCTGTAAGGGACTAGGCACTCAATAAACTCAACACGCTTTTCACCCGTAGACAGATGGGCAAGCTGAGCAGACCATTTAGACCCTAGAATATATACTAAGATCATTCGCGATCTATTTTAAGGGTAATTGGGTAATATTTGCCTCTGTCAATTTTTGCGTACAACAATAACTACCATTCTTAGCATTCGATGGTCCCATTTAAAGCATTGTATGGTAAAAGGTAGATTCTATAGGTTGGTTCAGGTTGGTGAAGCTACCTTGATAGGGACAGACTTAGTACATGAGGCAATGCAAAAATTTCAGCTCATCCGAGAAAGGTTGAAAATAGCCTGTAGCCTTCGTAAATCTTATGCCGATATGAGAAGAGAGTTGAGTGTGCAGTTGAGACTGCTGGACTGCAAATCTCTCCCATGAAAGGGATGATGAGGTTTGGCAAGAAGGGAAAGCTCAGTCCAAGGTACTTGGGACCTTATAAAATTTGAGGCGTATCGGCAATGTAGCCTATGAGCTAGAATTACCTCTAACTGCGCTCTTATACCCAGTTTTTCATGTGTCACTTTTTAAGAAGTACTGAAGATCCAACCTCAGTGGTGTCGTTGGACAGTGTAGGAATAAAAGATAGTCTTTCATATGAGGAAGCACAAATTCGCATCCTTTGACCGTCAAAGTTCTAAGTCGAGGAACAAGGAAATAGCGTCAAGTAATGTCTTATGGAGAAATCAGCAGGTTGGAGGAGTTATGTAGGGGAGGCCGAAGAAGCATATGATGGTAAAATACCCGCATTTGTTCTCACCGGCTCATCACATCTTGAGACATTAGTTTTGGACCCTATAACTAAATGTAGCTTCATGATTTAGTCCAAAAAGTTCAAGTCTCTTTTATGTTTTTGAATGAACGTATGAAAGGTAAATTCAATTCAGTTATGTATTTTGAAACGGAGGTAGTCGTTCCAACAGTTTTGAAGTTAAATGAGTAGTATCTGGAATTTTGATTGTTATTCTCTCATTTCCTCGTATGTTTTCTAACATTCAAGGATAAATGTTTTCAATGGGGAGATATTGTAATGCCCGGAAACTCAAAATCTAGATCTGGGACTTAAATAAAAAAATCTAGAAAGGACGACTCACCTAACGGGCCGTTAAGTGACCTAATGACTCGTTAGGGTGAGTCGTGGAGAAGGAGGCTTGAGAATTTTAGGAAGGGAGACGTTGTACTCAACAAGGACTTCAAAAGTCGCCGTCACTGACCACGACCTGTTGATGTCACTTGCGCGGTCAAGCCTGGGTTGAGAATTTTATTAGTGGAGCAAAGAAAATTTGACGGGTGGGGCACGATTTGTGGTCCCCGTAAACTTCCATTATGTCCCCGCTACCAGCCCTAGTAAGTTTTTAGCCAATGTACCTAACGAGTGTCACAACGAGTCGTCGTCAGTGGAAATGACTTGTTAGGTGATTCGTGGTCAAGCCTAGTAGAAAACTTCGAAGAGGTAGAGGTCCAAAGACTAGTGACCATGAGTCGTGGTTAATAACGACTCTTGTGTCCCTCATGGCGACCTCCACAGGGAATCAGGTAGTGTACTCAATGGGTCCGACCACGAGTCATGGTCACCACAACGACTGTTAGGTCACCCTGCTGTGGTCACCTGGAAGTTTTTCCTAGAATTTATCTAAGGATTATTTAGTAATTTCCTATTCTACTAAGCTTTAAAACTACGACGTTTTGGACCTAAATTCAAACTTATTAGAGGGTTTGGACTCCGTTCCTCCCATTCCTCACGCTTACCTCGAAACTTATCAAAAATTTCTCTCAATAAGCTCTCTAGCGTGCTTAGGTCTCTTCCTTAATCATAGTAGTTCAGTCTTCTTCTTCAGGTGGAACTTTTGAATGTGTATGTGGGAATTCAACAAGTGAATTGTCCTTCCCTTGTGTCCATCAATTCCTCCCATAATTTCTCTAATGGGCTTAGCCTTGAGATTTCGAATATGATGAGATTTTCATGTTGAGTTTCGTTAATTGCAATTGGGTTACTATCCATGTTTATTATTCATAAGATCTCCATCAATTCATAAGTAAACTGTTGTGGTTCGGCCAAGATGATTTATAGCCCCAAATTTTCGAGTAAAGATTATTGCATATTAAATCTCGGGGTGTGTAGTTTGTGAAGTATCTTTTGGGCTGAATTTCCTAGAAATTCTTATTATAAATGTATGTTGAGTAATTATTCCATTAATGAGAACGATTTTAGCCTTGTTGGATGAGATTCCTTTTAAATTTTGAAATTTCGCTATATTATGAAAATTCCCGTGTTGTTGGGATGAGTTGAGTTCTCTTTTAGTTGCTTAGTGTTTGTTCGATAGAATGTAGAACTTGGTCAAAACTATATAGGAAATGTCAAGTGAGCAGTTTGACTTCATTCTTTCCCAAGGTGTCATGGTGCCTCCCCAGCTATCAGAATCATACTTAGAATACATTTTATTGGTCCATTAGGCGGTCACGACATTTAGGATATATAGCTCGACTGCACCCCCAAGACCCCAGCTCGCCCACTGCATTGTTCTTAGATGGTTACGTCACTTCCGTATAAGCAGCTATGACAAGTCTAGAACCCAATTTAAACTCCGGTCTCGATAAGACTCTCAAGATACTTTCAATTATATGTCTCGGACCAGTCTTGGTCACACAGCTATCGCCTCTAGTAGTTCAAGATAGGCTTGCGTAGGAGTAGGACTTAGCACGTAGTGGGTCGGGGTTCCAGCTCTTAGGTTTCCTTAATCCATGCTGCTGTGCATAGGTTACAGTATTACTTGGCCTAATTGGCCCCAAATTTGTGATCACCTGGCCCATGCCTTTATACCCCGTGTATATTGGGTCCTACCTAAGGGGTTGTATACATCGCACTCCACATCAAGCTCACGTGGTTATATGTCGGTTAGAGAATCTCCACTAATTAGTCCAGTCCGCCAGTTCAGTTCCAGTTCTATCCATTTGGCTCAGTGCAGTACAATATCTCGTGACTGAACTTTCGTACTCTAGGACTTGCCTTTGACCATTTACGTGGTCATTATGACCATTTCGCCTTACATCACAGCCTGGCTTAAGTTTACTTGTTGGTCATTGCATGTCATTTCAGTTCAGACTTTGTATTTGAGTTATATTTTCTCCTACTTACTCAGCACATTCAAAGTACCGATGATACTTTTTGCTGTATTGTTTCATGATACAAATTGCGGTCCCTGCACACATACGCTTAGCCGCTAACATTCGATCCTCCTCACCGCTGAAGTGAGTCCTTATCATTCAAGGCCTTATTTCATTTTGTTACGGTTAGATTACAGTTTCCATTTATACTTAGACAGGCTAGCCATCCCAGCAACTCAGGCTAGAAGGCTGCATCGCGATGTTTAGATTTCATGTTTTAATGTTATCTTAAATTTCATAAATGCCTTTATGCTATTACTTCAAACTCAAGCAGTATCATACCAAAGGTATGATAGACCAGGTTGGGACGGGGATCACTTGTGCTCGAGTACCATGTAACATCTAGGTGTAGGCTCGGGCGTGACCGATTCGGCATATTTATATGCCCAAGTGATACTCAATTGCATCATTTTTGCCTTGTTTATCCAACAATGTTTGTACATTCTCATGTAAATTGTAGAAAAGTGTGAAATTATACTAACCAACATGATTAGCGTTGTTTTGCAGGAAAACATACTTTTTATGGAGCTAAGATGCATGTTGGGAGGAATCGGAGATGGACTCGAGCGAGCAAGGAATTCGCCAAGAGAAGCAAGAAATAAAGAGGCTCCGCCATGGAGCCACAAGATAATGCATCAGTGGATGCTCAACTGATTAATAAGATTTGTAAGAACTGAGGCTACAATGTGAAGAGCAATGCTGATTTAATTAAGCATGGATCTTGACATTCCAAGAAGGTGCGCTGCTTGCACCGTGGCACGCTGGGCATGGGCTCCAAGCAAGGCAGGTCGTGCCACGTTGGGGAAAATTACCTGGACGGCAAATTCCAGAGAGCCTTCCGTTGCTGCACCGTGTCACGGAGGCGCGGTTCGCGATGCACTCCGTGACACGCTGTTTGTTATTCCGGGAAAATTTCACTTGTATAAATAGAAATTTAGGTTCATTTTTAATTATTCTAACTTGTGGAGCAAGAACGTGGGTTGCAGGCAGCTGAGAGAACGAAAATTCTTAGGGTTTTCTATCCCTTTTATCTTATTTCAATTGTTTGTATGATTTAAACTCATTTAACGATGTTTAATCCACAAATGGCGGCTAATTTTACTTCTTGCTGAGGTTAGGAACACCAGCTGAAATGTAATTGTTGATCATCTGGTTTTTTTTTTAATCTTTCTTCCATGGTTGTTCTATTAATTCTGTTCTTACCGCATTAATATTCACAATGTTAATGCATATCTAAAATGATTTCACAGCACGAAACTGGAAAGCTGTGAATTAATAGGATATGATCTTTCTTGGTTTGGGAAATTGAGAATTGATTTACCTCTTTGTGATAGAAATATACCTGAAAGTCGTATTAGTCAAGTGTGGAATCGTTTTGTATGGCTAGAACATGAATTTCTTCTCATCACAAAAATGTAGGTGGAAGGTTCATGATTCTTAAGTTGGGTTAAATACGAGAGTTTTAATCCATAGGCAATAATTCTTGACTAGCAACCGGAGGAAAGATAGATCAAATTGTATCCATAATTTATTTCTCTACATGTTCGTTTTTAGCCTCATCATGCTCATACTCATAGTTCGACTCAAATTGTATATTTATTTTAGTTGTAGTATAAAAATTAGATAATGTAATATAAAAACTTTTCTTCACACTCGTTGTCTTCATTTTAGAGTTGCTGGTAAATTGACACTTGAGGTGATTTTGCCCTGTAGTCCAGTCCCTGTGGGATCGATACTTGGCTTACTTGAGCCACTTACTACTTGTTCGACCACGTGCACGGCGTGTAGTCATCCGTGACAACTCGAACAAGTTTTTGGCGCCGTTGCCGGACTGGCAACTGGCGAAATTATAAATTTTCTTAAGTGTTAGTTAACGAATTCTATATAAGGGCTGACAACATGGTCTTGATTTTATTTTTTCAATCTTTTTTGATTTTTTTTCGATACCCTTCTTGACATGACATCGCGGGAACAAAAATACTTAAATGGTGAATACTCATATTTTGACGAACCTTTTCGAATTTCGCAGGACACCACCGGTGGCAACATTGTAACACATGCAACATATGTGGTGGTCAAGAAGGGCCATTGGGATGGCTGTCTGAATGCATACTCCCCTTCCCGAGCCCCTACTATGATCCTTCACAGCTTTATGAATATAGGCATGCTGGAAATGAGGACTTGAGACGCCAAGACCGAATAGAAGACATGCTGGAACAACTCCTTGAGCAATCAGAAGCAATGAAGGAGGCAATGGCAACATTGAAAGTCAGAAGAGGAGAATGCAGAGGCCTAAAAGGATGAGCGTTAAATTAACAGATGGTTGCCGAGGCTGAAGCTTGTGATCAATTGCGTGACATTGGAGGCGATATTACAGGAACTACAAGAAGAAGACGAGGGTGAATTTTTAGATGAAGCCCGACATTTAGAACTCTTGAGTGTCCCCGTGATGAGCTTCATACTTGTAGGAAATTGCTCAGGGAGAAGAGATGGAGTATACCCCATTTGACACTACCGGAGAGATAGAGGTTGATGAGAAGAGGTATACAAAGAAGGATGTCAATTACATCGCAGCTGTAATCAAGGTGCATTGGACCTCACTCGAAGCATTTTTCTACTTTGAGTTTGGTTGACGACATAGAAATAGAGTCTTCCAAGCTGATAGAGAAATGTCTAGAGGAGGACCAAGCCCCATATATTCTGAAATTTGTTGATTCCAATAGAAAAATGACTTCTACTTACTTGAGTAACTAATAAACGCCAAAGGCTGCATATCTATCAAGTGTGGTCTTTAAGCAATTTTTCACCACCACCCCGGGAGCATAAGAGGAAATTAGAGAAGAAATTAGGGTGATTCATATCGCCAAGGCGGAGGAAAAGCGGTGAAACTTGATTGCGTCAGGCCGCGACGTAGTAAATAAGGCGCCGGCTAGAGGTAACCCAAGGGTACCATGGGTATCCATTTTAATTTCTTGCATTAGAGTTGATTTATTTATTTTTCATTTTCTGTTGTTTTTGGGAAAGTTAAGCAATGTATGGAGGGGAAGTCCGAGTACCCGTGAAGGAGGAAGCTAATGCTGGAAGAGAAAAGTGTGGGGTGAACACCACTTGTGCAAATTTGAACGAAGCATACTGCTACAGCCTAAAGGTCTTCGTGGAGTATTCCTCACCTCGTTAAAATGTTAAGTTGAGGCTTGGAGGAAAATTTAAAAATTCTTGTGCCTAATGATTTGTATGGATGTAATGCGTGTGGAAATAATTGAAAAAATATATATATATATAAAATAATAATATATTCTTTAGGTAAGTGAAACCTATGAATTTATAACTACCAGACATTGTAAGATGAATTTCAGGTTGAATGGAGGGGAAAATTACAAAGGATCGCAAAGGAAAATCGAGGTGAGAATAAAAAAATTAAAAGGTGCCAAAACAGTTGAGCCTTCATGCTATTCCATGTCACGGAGGAGGGCTCACAAGCAATTCTCCCGCGGACACGTTGATGGCTGCATTCCACAAATTTTACAAATTCCAGAATGCCTACGATGGCTCCGCGTTACCCTCCGCGGACACGCTGAGGTGTTATTCGCACTGGGTCACCCTGTCACCGGTAACCCGCGGTAAAATCCTCCTTTTAACCCCGAAATCCCCTCATTTTTCCCCCATTTTTCACTCCTCCGCGACAAACACCCAAAATCCCCCCTCCCCTAACGTGGCAACGGACCTAAGATCAAAGTTTCTTCAATTTTTCTTCTCAAGTTCATCGGATTAAAGGTATGTTCTTGAACTCAACTCAATTTGTTAAATTCTTCTATTCCACATGATAGAGAAGTAACCCTTACCCTAAGTATTAATGGATCTTAACTTCATTTAAGTTATGGTTGATTGGATGTTCGTAGTATCGCTGTGATTATATGAACGCGATAATTACATGCTTGATCGAATTTTGTTGTGAAATTGTAGCTAGGTTTGGGTTGTGAATAGGAATAAATTGAATTGAGGTTGAAATGTGAAAATTGCTGGGTTGTGCATGTTGGGTGAGGTGAATTGTGTTGTCTTAACTATTATGCTAAAGAAGCGATGAATTTCCTCGGGGAACAAAGTTGTTGAAATTGCATGAAATTATCGAATCACATAGAAATTGGGGAATTGCTTAGGTTGGGTTGATAGAATTTTTTTTTCGCTAAGTGCTATGTGATGAAATGTTATCGATGGTAATGATGGGATTAGCTGTATGAAGTCTGAGTAGTACATAGAGGGTATACCGTCGAATCACCGAATGCACGAGGCATTTTCGTTGTTTTGTTGTTTTTGGTTTCTTTTACAAATAATAGAATAGGTATGTTCTGCCGTAACGCTGTAATGGTGGCTGAAAACTAAGTGGGGTGTCAGCCTAACCCAACCTTAGTCGGCTAATTTAAATTGATTGGACATTGGGACTGCTTCGTTTTATTTTGACAAAGAAAACGATGTCGAGGCAAGACAAAGGGAAGTGCGCATCTACATCGGGCGCCGGTAAAGAGGATTAGACTCGGAACAAAGAGGGCCCCAGCAAAGACCAGCGTTCCGCTGCTGCCAACGCCGGCCAATACGGAACCCGATGGGTGACTAAGGGAAGAAATGGTATGCCAAACACAAAGAGACCAAACATTTCGAGGAGCGCATTGCAAGGGGAGCCACTTGCAATGTGTGAATTCTGCACTGTACAAATGCATTGACACCACCGGGTTGAACTTCATCTTGAAGAGCCCAAGGAGTGCAATCTGCACTTGATTCGGGAGTTCTAGCCAACCGGAACCCGACACTTCACAATACACCGTCAAGATAAGGGGGCAGGTTGTCTCCTTTGAGCCCCACCACTCCGAATGTGCCATATTGGGGGCGCAGAATAATCGACGCCCATGTACTCCCAAGAGATGAACATAACTCTACCATATGCGGATATCAGACGCACATTGTGTGGAGCCCTGGCTCGACGCATGTCGGAGCAGTGCATAAGGACGGCCACACGTACATTGCCCTACCACATATGAACAGGAAGCCGTGGATCCGGCTGAAGATAGTTTGTTGTTGCTTGATTCCGGGGTGCACATGATAGATGTCACCCGGATCGCGTATGCTCCTGTGTATGCCCTGATGAAAGGGCTGGAGATAAAATGTCGGAGCGGTGATCAGTATCCTCTATGAAGAGAGCCCGCTTGGTATCAAGGGCAATGTACGGGTTTGGCGGTCCGTCGACCACGCTCCCTGGAAACTGATGTGGAGGAAGAGGCCCCGGACTATACCCGCAGATGGAGAGGCGTGCCGTGGACGCCACAGCACCAAGGCACCCGACACCACTCACGGGCCAGTTCTTACACTAGCGTCGAGCGACATGCTGGGATGATCAGTACATGGACCGTATGTTCGGATGTAGATGCTCCTGCACTCGCGCATAGGCGGGAGGCCGCAACAGAGGATGAGTCGTGGCAGCTCGACCTGGATTACCCTTTCGGCGAAAAAAACGCCAGGCTCTATGTCGTGTGGGCCCAGCTTTTTTGTGGAGCCCGTGGATGACAATGTCCCCACTGATGAGAGACACGCTTCTGCGAGGATTCCGACGTTGAGTCTGAGGAGGACGATGGTGGAGATTTAGACATGGGGACGAGGCGCCGGCACCCGACGAAGAAGTGAATACTTTACTGATCAGAGTCTCACGACCCACTTTTGTGCTTTGTTGAATGTGTGAACACTCGGGACAGTGTTCGATTTTAAGTGTGGGGTGGGGAGTAGTTAGGTGGTGTTGCTTTTGTCTTGATTTGTGTGTATATTCATGTTTCATGTTGTGCCGAAATGAAAATTTTGTGACCTTGTGATTTTCGTGTGTATGTTGCGTATCTTAGATATCTATTGTGAAACTGTTGTGTGTTGTTGAATACGTTAGCCAAAGGTTTTTGTCTTGATTTGTGTGTATATTCATGTCTCTGTTGTTGTGTTTAAACGAAAATTTTGTGACCTTGTGATTTTTGTGTGTAAGTTGCGATTTTAGTTATCTTTGGGTTGTTGTGTGCTGTTGAATGTTGTTAGCCAGTGTGTAAATAGTTTCTTGTCAATGTATTTATATTTTTAAAATTTTTGTTAATTATTTTTATTATTGAGTTTCTCGGAGTTTGTTTTCGTTCTTTTACCGGAGAAGAGTCCCATTGAACCGAAGTCGTAAATAGTGACCGTTCCCTATGATGGATGGCTGACGCACTGCCTTAAGGGAAATGCAGAAGTCGATAGGAGTAGCTTTTATTTTCAATTTTGGTTTGTTTGGCTGTATCCTATGCATGTTGCTACTCTATGGCTACAAAATTTTGCGTGTTGTACATGATGTTTAGAATGCAAAGGTGATTCGTATGAAAGCATGCAATTTTTTGTACATATGTGAGATACTTAGGCCACAGAATTTGATTCAAAATGATAGAGGCTTAATGTTGAATTCTTGTAATTAGCTGATTAAAGAGTCTCGTGAATATGTCTTGAGTTGAGCATGTGCAATGAGTGTCTAGCTGAGGTCTCGTTTATTTCATGCTATTGTGAAGTGTCTAGAACTTGCCTGGTGTGTATACGAAACGAAATGAAGGAAGTGTAGTGTGTAAAAGGAGGTAGGCGTTTCTTTGTTTAGCCTAAAGTTTTTTTTCTTTTTCATACTCACTTTGAATGTTAAATCCCGCTACTCCATTGAGCCTTTAGCCTATTTTTTTCTTTTGTCAAAAAAGGTGTGAACCAAGCTTAACCCTTTCTTTTCGGAAGGTCCGTGAAACCTAACTGGAAGCTCTTAAGCGCTCAAGAAAAATAATTTTCCCACAGTGTAAAGGAGGAAATGGTGAAAAGAAAATAAAGAGAGGAAAAAGCAAAGCGATGAAAGTAAAGAAAAAAAGAGTCAAAGGTGCACTCGCCGGATTTAAAGAAAATGAAGTATAACTAATCTTGTTGTTTAGTCGGGCGTGTGTGGTGTGCTTAAAGAAGTGGGTATGCAAATTAAGAAAGACTTCAAGGTGTGGAGGAGGAAGGAAGAAATTATGCTTAGATTGTGAGGGGATGTATGGAAAAGCGCTTAAGGAGGCTAGTTACTATTATTGGTTAGCCCAGTATATACTAGTCCTGTAGCTACATCACGCGGTCCTTATATTAGTGGAGTAATACACTAGAGGCAAGCCTATGGTTCATGACACAATGCATGTGAATTCTTTTGGGAGAGGGAGTGAATTGTGTGTATATACCCTGCATGAAATGGTTTTAGAGTTCATGTGATTAAAAAGGGGGAAACTCTCTTGTGTTGTGAGGGCACATGTTTGACGAAAGAATAAATTCGTGTCGGTTATCTTGGTTAGCTAATTTGCATGAGTTTTCCGATATCGCAGAGTCGATTCGTGATGCTCCAGAGGTCTTGATATGTTTAATGTCATTGTAATGATGATACCATGCATGTTTTCTTGATGATTTGTTATGTAAATAATCGGTATAACTGTAACTGGATTGTCGAGCCAAAGTAGCCAAGGAGACGAACAAGATTTTAAGTGTGGGTAGGCGGACTGGGGCATATTTATATGCCCAAGGAGGTACTCAATTGCATCATTTTTGCCTTGTTTAGCCAAATGTTCTTGTACATTCTCATGTAAATTGTAGGAAAGTGTGAATTTATACTAACCAACATGATTAGCGCTATTTTGGGTGAAAACGAATTTTTATGGAGCTAAGATGCATGTAGGGAGGAATCGGAGATGGACTCGGGAGCGAGGCAAGGAATTCGCCAAGAGAAGCAAGAAATAAAGAGGCTCGCGATGGAGTCGTGACACGCTGCCATCGCGGTTGCATTCTCGTCCGGAGATTTAATTTCAAGGATTTTAAAAGAACCACACGCCGTGGCACGTTGATTTAATTACATGGATCTTGACATTCCAAAGTTGAAGGTGCTCGTTGCACCGTGGCACGCCTGGGCATGCCCGCTGCGTGCCGTGCCACTGTTGGGACAATTACCTGGATACACCAGAGCTCTTTTGTCTGGTGGTCGCTTTGAGGTGTTGTTCAAGTGATGACCCGTGACACGCTGTTTGTTATTCCGGAAAATTCTCACCGTGATAAATAGAACACTTTGGTTTATTTTTAATTATTCGACTTGGTGGAGCAAGAAGTGGGCTGCAAAGTACTTGAGAGGACGAAAATTCTTAGGGTTTTCTCTATCCCTTTCTCCTTTCTTTCAATTGTTTGTATGATTTACACTCATTTAACGATGTTTAATCTACAAATGAGTGGCTAATTTCACTTCTTGCCGAGGTTAGGAACAATTGTATTGAAATGTAATTGTTGATCATCTGGTTTTTTTATCTTTTCTTCCATGGTTGTTCTATTAATCTGTTCTTACCGTACACATCCGGCCAATGTTAATGTATATCTAAAAAGTCCGGGTTTCACTCGAGAGAGCACGAAACTGAAAGTTAGGAATTAATAGGAGGGCGATCTTTTCTTGGTTTGGGAAAATTGAGAATTGATTTACCTTCGTATAGAAATATACCCAAAGTCGTATTAGTCAAGCTATGGAATTTGCTTGTATGGCTAGAACATGAATTTCTTCTTATCACAGAAAATGTAGGTGGAAGGTTCATGATTCTTAAGTTGGGTTAAATAATGAGTTTTAATCCATAGGCACAATTTTGACTAGCAACCGGAGGAAAGATAGATCAAATTGTATCCATAATTTATTTCTCTACATGTTCGTTTTAGCCTCATCATGCTCATACTCATAGTTCAGACTCAAATTGTATATTTATTTTAGTTGTGGTATAAAATAGATAACAAAATATAAAAACTTTTCTTCACACCGTTGTCTTCATTTTTAGAGTTACAGAATTGACACTTGAGGTGATTTGTTCCCCGTAGTCCAGCCCCCCGGTGGGATCGATACTTGGCTTACTTGAGCCACTTACTACTTGTTCGACCACGTGCACTTGCGTCAGTCATCCGCATGTTTCTGTAACGTTGACAAGAGCTTGAGTTGAAAGCGCACCAAGAAGGCGTTGGCGTCTTCTTAGTGATATAAACACACCCTACATTGTAGAAGCATTTCTTAGAATGGCAGATTGAGCTCTACTGCGGTGTTGTAGTGGTACAAGAGAGCTAGTAGTGAACAATTGCTGACATTATCCACCCTTTATAAAAACAAAATTCTGAGTTGGATCCCGCAAAATGTACCACACTAGTGAACATTTGAAACTTGTGTTTTCTGGAAAATCGTGAACACCTTACCATACTACAAAACAACTCACTTTATGGTTTATTTGAGTAACAATGAAGTGTACAAAATTATATTACCTCCGCTATTAGACATCAGGAAATTACAATTAGTTAGGACCTCTAGTTTTATTAGTGTAATGCACAAGATTCAGCAAGAGGAAGATTATGTCCCAGTAGAGAGCACCAACAGAGACTTAATCCACCAATGCAAGAGGTGAAGAAGGAGAATTAATGGCTAATACACTCTGAACGAAGGCCCGGACCACAACATAATAAGGAGCCCTGGCATCCCAAGTCGACCATGACATAAGCATACATCTAACTCTATCAATAAAACTGAATAAATGAACAAGATAATCATAGAGGAAGTCTAGATTTAACATAACATCAAGATACACCAAGATGAATACATCTTTGTCCGAAAAGCTTCTAATATATGATGAGTTGATGGGATAAGACTTCAACTAACTCAATAAAGATGAAATTGAAAATACATGGAAGAAAATCTAAATAAGTCTAGTCCTCGGGAGATGAGAACTCACCAACAACATAAGATGCTGACTTTGAAAACTGACTATGAACGGGGCGGAGCCTGAGAGACGGGTCCTATATCATTTAGCGATACAACATAGAGTATGCGGCCGCATGTTGAATGTACCGAGTATGCAAGTTAAAAGCTTATACAAGTAAAATTCATTTAAAGTGATACAGAAGTAAAAATAGACACTTATAAAATCTCGAGAGTAGGGCTTGCATGCATTCTTTCGAAATCATGATCTCATCATAACATAAGATACATCATTAATAAATCAAACACCAAAAAGCCGAAAGCTGATAGTCATGAGTAAAATGAGGCAAACCTGCTTTAGAACATATATAGATAAGGAAATCATGTATGATAAGTATGTATAACTGAAATAATGAGGAACAATGGGAGACTTATCTTTTAACCGGAATACCTCGATAGAGCTTATGCGGTCCCGCTATAACACTCAAGTGGGTAGAGCCGTATAAAGCTCCTGCTGTGACTAGGATAATACCATGATATCGATACAAGCTCGGGGCCCAATCGTGGGTAGGGGGATAGCTCACAAGGGAGGTCCCGAAGTAACAGAGATATATAAGATATGTATATGTATGTATAGTATAAACCAAGTTGGGCGCACTTTCAGATAGAGGGTTATCGACCCTTTGCCTACTCGGTGCTAGACACTACTCCCAAAAGATGCATATGCTCTATCATTTTTAAATGAAGCTCAACATCGCCTATTGGCGAAGTTCAATAATCGGCTTCTCAAATATGAGATTATGCATAAGAGAAGCTTTAACTCAAACACACCACAAGCTGAAAGATACCTATTGGGAGTCTTCAGCTTCTAAAACCATATGGTGTTTAATTGAGAAATCATAAATTATACTTCTCGAACATGTGCGTTGCCCAAAGACTTATAATTCTATAAAATACTCAATTCATATAGAAAACATGACATAACATGGGTAGCTTGAAAACATACTTTTCATCATAATATCTCATCATAATCATACATTCATAAAAAATTTCACCTTTTAATATAAAATTTTCAAAAAGGACTACATAGCTGAATTGAATTAACAAATAAAAATACTAATTAAATTAAATTAAAACATTATAAAATTTCCCCATGCTTCATAATTCAATAGTAGAAAATTATTTAAATCATACCCATGTAGAGAATTTATGAAATTCATGTGTTGGTTGAAACCCCATAGATTAGACATAGGAATCTCATAATCTAGAGAGGGATTGACATCGGTGTGAATGACCTCACCCATTCATAACCCTTGGATACCTGAAGGTAGCTTATTCTACACTTATTTAAATGCCCAATAAGAATTGAAGAGAAATTGATGGATGCTAAGCTTGATCACCCTCTCTCACTATAATACCCCCGGGAGGCTCTGTAAGAATAGACCCGGGATTTGGAATTTGAAAAGTGTAGAAAACTGCAAAAACAACATAGGACGTTTACCCAACGACTGCGGGTTGGATACCACAAGTCATCGTAAGATGTCGTGGCTTGGGAAGTTCAGAAGTAGTGGAGACAACGGACGGGTGTAACGACTCATTGTTCAGAACAACGAGTTGTTGTGACCAAATAAGGGAAGGACTCGACTTAGGCTAATGGGGAACTACGGGGCATCCCATGATTCGTGGTGAGAAGTGACAGCCCGTTGTTTCTAGTCGTTGTTTGTGGGTTGAAATGTCTAGTGCTTACAACGGATTGAGACCACCACTCATTGGATGGCACCATGAGTCACGGAGGTGGCAGCCTTTGTGGAAAGAAAGTTAGATTGGTCAAGGAGTTGGCGATTTGGATGATCTGACGATCTGTCGTTTGATGTAACGACTCATCCCGACGAGTCTTGGGAAGTACTCGAATATTTTATGAGACAAAGGGAACCAATGACTCGATACCACGAACCGTGCTGTCGAGAAACAACTCCATTGACGGCCAGCGTTGGTCCGCCCGAACAGCTTTTTTGAGAAATAATTTTTGAGGGCATTTTCGACTTTTCCATGTTTTAAGACCCTAAAACTACATTATTTTATATTTTTCGAGTGTGATAAGATGAGTTCAGTCCTTTATGCATGCACATTCTCATGCAAAAAGCTTAGAGAGATTTTGGGAGATTCAAAGTCTTCTTCCCAAGTTTCCATCTATTTCTTGTGGGTATTCAAGGAACTTCACATCAATCCATTTCAGGTATGTAGGGTTTTAGAATGGGTGAAATCTCTTCCTCACCCATGCCCAAATTTCTATTTAAATCAAGGAATCCTCATATTCAAGTTCTACAGGATTTTACCCAAATGCATGAAAATGTGATTTCTCTTTATGGGTATGATTTAATTGAGTTTTAGTTATTGAATTATAAATGATGGGAAGGTTTTATATTATTTTCTTAAAAATCATGTTTCCAAATTTTTAAATCTAAATTGCCCATTGATGAAAGTTCATAAAAGTTAAGGATTTATGATGAATATTCAATATTTTGAGTTTATTTATGATGGAAAAGCACGATTTCAAGTTACCCATGTTTATGAGCATATTTTTGAAAGAATTGAATATGATGAAGTAATGGTCAATGCCCACATGTTGAAGAATGATTTATGATTTATAAATAATTACATGATTTATCGATTTATGATGTTGGCGCGAAGAAAAGGTCTATGATTCTTGGCTACATGTTTTAAAGGGATCAATGATGATAAATGTTATATTTTAGCCAATGAATCTTAATGCATGATGTTATTGATTAAGTATGAGCCTACACATGTTTTTGGGAGACGTGTCTAGCACCGAGTTGCCCGACATTCAAAGGGACTACGCCGATGTCTCATAACCACGTGCCACTGAGTTTATAATGATATATTATAATGATGATGATACCTTTAAATTTTATTTCACGCCCAATGCAATGACCCTCGCCTGGGAAGCCAAGGTCGGTTCTTCCACTTGAGTGAGATAGTAAGCATCATGAAAGGCTCTACCATGATGGTGTCGTCTAGACGGTCCTCCTATTGTTTCATGTCTTATGCATCGTTATGTTTATGTTATTGGCTCAAGTTATGTTTTAATAAAGTTTACTTACGATTACGTTAATGAATGATTTATGAACATCCTAATGTCTTGAGCCTTATGTTGTCTTACGAAATTTATGATACAAGCATGATGTCCTTCTCCTATGTTTATTTATGAGTTTATTATACTTTAACGTCCGTACATTTACCCTGCATATTCGGTACATTTTAAGTACTGACCGCATACTTTATATGCTTGTATCGTTTTCATGATACAGGGTTCGATTCTCGCTCATCCTCACCCTTAGTCCATCTCAAATTCTTTTATACTTTTAGCTTGTTGGTGAGTCCTCATGTTCCGAGGGTCGCTTTGACATACTTTCGTGTTATTTATGTTTTGATAGTCGGGTTAGTTGGGGATGTTGTCCCATCAACCCATCTTATATATGGAAGCTATCGTAGACAAGAATGTAGTACTCACCCCATGTATATGTCCAGTATTTCGATATTAAGCTATAATTATGTTTCGCCATGTTTTTAGGATTATCATTCCGATTATTTGAATAAGATAAGTTGTATGCAAGTGCCATGGGTCGACTTGGGATCTCTCGGGGTCCCTTGTCCCGTTTCGTGATTCGGGTGTACGTTCGGTTGTGACAAACTTTGCACGTAGACATAGGTTTGGAGTGTCCTAGGGTGTTTGAGAACCGCATTAAGTAGAGTCTTTTTAATTAGTGTGAAGCGCGCCATGCCTATGATGAAGAGGCTACTAGATGTTTAGGAAACCTTCCTCTTTCATGTTCTATGTCGTGCGATGAAAACCTCTCCATCCTTCTAATTCGTGCTATTCTAGATTATAGAATTCATGGGTTCTAGAAGAATGAACGGAAGGAGGAATGGAATGATGAAGGCCACGGGTGGCAATGACCATGGGAATCAGCAAGGCCCTTACCCATTTAGGAGCCCCAAGCACCAGAAGCGCTTGCCCACGCTGAGTTGCGGGTTCTTATTCAGATGTTGGCGAGCCTTGACTGTCAGCCAAAACTGAGATCTGCAGGTCCCACTGCAATGGCAATGTAGTTTAATGCTCGTATTAGAGACTTCTTGAGGATGAACCTCCCGAGTTCACGACTGGGCAGATGAGGATCCACGAGTTCATTGAAGGGATCTAAAGTTCACTCAAAGCATAAGTATAAATGGGGAGTGTGTTAACATGGCCTCTTATCGCCTAAAAGAGGTCGCTCATATTTGGTACAAGCAATGGAAGGACAAAGAGGCGCTGGGAGCGCCTTATCACCGGGACACTCCTACATGGCCTTTCTCGACAGGTTCTTCCTCGGGAGATGAAGGAGTTGGAAGGCACCAGTTTGTGAACCTCAAACAGGGATACATTGCTGGATTATTCGCTTGAGTTCACTCCTCTGTCGTACCACGTCCCAGAGTTAGTGATTGATCGAGACGCAAGTGAGCTGATTCATTCATGGTGTGGCTGGTTATTTAGACAAGGATTGCAGGAATTCCATGCTTCACTAGATATGGACTTTCCTTGCATAAAGTTGTACACCCAAACAGATGGAGGCGGCTCATGCGAGGAAGAGGGAGGTAAAGAGGGCTCGTAAGGATAGTCGTGGGTTTTCGTATCGAGGTCCGATGGTGGCTACCCGTCTGGCGCCTCCAGTAGAGGTCACTAGCATCAACACCATCATCAGCTAGTGTTCCACGAGTGCCCAAGAGTGACGATGAGAAGGGCTTCTCTATAGCCTCTCCTCTATCGAGTATAGGTTCCAATTGATAGTCGCTATTTTCAAACTGCCTTATCAACTGAATCCTTCTCCTACATTTCCTGGAATCAACCTGGTCCCTATCATTCCACTTCACAAAACTCAAACAAACCAATGGGCAGATCTAGCATCTTCCCATAGAGCCTTGAACGGTGCCATATGAATACTGAATGATAGCTATTATTGTATGCAACCGATAAGTGGCAAATGCTCATCGCAGCTACCTTTGGAAGTAAATCACACAAGCTCTCAACATGTCCTCGACATTCTGGATTGTCCTATCAACTGACCATCCATTTGTAGGTGAATGTTGTGCTAAGCTTAATCTGAGTAACAAGTCCTTTTTGAAAATGCTCAAAATCGAGAGGTAAATTAGGTTCCTCTGGTTTGATATGATGGACAAGGCACTCCATGCAATTGAACCAGCTCCTGATATATAGTTTGGCATAGCTATCCGTCGAATACGTGGTTTTGACTCAGAAAATGAGCGGCCTTGGTCAACCCGTCTACCACAACCCAAATGGAGCTCATTTTCAACGAGTATGAGTAACCCCGTGATAAAGTCCATGGTGCTCTCTTCCCATTTCCAAGTAGGAATGTTTATATCCTGAAGTGAACCTCCCGGTCTCCGATGCTCGACCTTCACTTGGCCGAGCAGTTTGACACTTAGCTACAGCCCCCGCTATGTCCTTCTTCAGAATCAATTTAATCAATAGACTTCCCATAAGTCACTGTGATTTGGTGGCACTCGATGGATTGAATACTCCTAGATCCATGAGCCTCGTGAAACATTCGCCCTCAAATCATCAACATCCGGAACACATGTTTACCCCCGGTTTTGAAGTACACCATCTCCCCTAAGAGAAGACATCTCCACCTTTAAGGATTTTGAACCGCTTTCTTTAACTTTAACAAAAGAGGGTCCTCATCTTGTCTCGACTTTACATCAGTTTCCAATGACGATTCTGATCCATTCTGACAACAACAACACTATCGGTCTAGTCCAACCAACCTAACTCCCAACCTTGCAAGTCGATGCACATCCTTCACCAAACTCCTTTCTTCCTCATCCACATGAGACACACTCTCCATTGAGAGTCTGCTAAGGGCATCTTCCACTACATTGGCCTTACCCGAATGGTATATCACACTCATATCATAGTCCTGAGTAGCTCTAACCACCTCCTTGCTGAAGATTGAGATCCATCTATATAAACACATATTGTAAACCCCTGAGATTAACATTGGTGCTGAAGTAAGGGTCTTCAACTTTGAAGTCACCTGACAAGCCTGACCATTGGAACTTCACCTTCTTTCGGAGTGCAAATTCTGGTCAAAGGTGCCGCAATCGGCAGAGAAACCTTCAAAAATTCTCTGATAATAGCCATCTCAACCCAAGAAGCTCCAAATATCTCATGTTTCACCACCCAGGCCAACTTTTACTGCCTTATTTTATGAGAATCCACCTTTATTCTCTCTCACTTGATACTGGCCCAAAAAAACGCCACTAAGTTTAACCAAAACTCACACTTGCTTAATTTGGCATATAATTGGCGATCCTTGAGAATCAAGCACTATTCTCAAGTGAGCGGCATGCCCTCCTCACCCCGAGAGTATATCAGATGCTATCAATAAACACAATCATGAACATATCCGTGCATGGCTTGAAACACCCTGTTCATCAAGTCCATAAAATCTACATGAGCATTCGTTATTCAAAATACATATAACCACATAACTCATAATGACCATACCGCATCCCGGGCGGGCCGTCTTCTGGATATCACCTCCCAAACTCCGAGCCGATGATGCCCGAACCTGGAGACTGGTCTTTGAGAACACTGGAACCCTTAAAATGGTCAAATAAGACATCAATCCTGGGGTAGAGGATACCTATTCTTGATATTGTCCTATTCAGTTGCCGGTAGTCGATACACATTCCAAGAGAACCATCTTTCTTTTGCACAGCAGAACTAGTGCACCTGCATGGGGTCTTGCTCGGTCTAATGAAACCCTTATATTACAGGTCCTTCATCTATCTTCAACTCCTTTAGCTCAACTTGGAGCCATTCTATAAGAGATATGGATATAGGCTTCGTGTTGGGGAGAGGAAGGTCAATACTAAAATCACCTCCCGCCGTGAGGATTATCGTGAGATCTTCAGAAAAGACCGGATACTCCATATACCAATGGCAAAGACTCGGATTGCTCGGGGTCTTGCACGTTTCATCCTTAAAATCCTAACTAGATGGTACACACAACTCTTAGAAATCATCTTTGTGGCCTTAAGATAGGAAATGAAACGGTTCTGGCTGTGCAATAACCGAACTATTCCTTCACAATTTAAGATCGATCACCCTAAAATCTGAACTCTTATCGTAAGTCGTGCTACAATTAACTGAGATATAACATGCAAATAGACAATCCATGTCGAGGATAACATAAAAATCAACCATGGCTAACTCTATAAAAATCGTTGAGGTGATTTTGTAAAGGACCGAGACCAGAAACATCTATAAACCCGTCTAGCTACAAAAAATGAATCACCCACTGGAGAGAAACTCGATAAGGGTTTTGACAAGACTTTGGGACTTACTCCAAAGCTACTGGCTACATAAGGTGTCACAAAACACAAGGTAGCCCCCAGAATTAACATAAAGCATATAAGCATGAAGATGGCAAACTCAAAATATGTCGCTTGATCATATATGGGGAGACCTCCGTTTCCGGAGGGATACTAAGGCATAGAATCTGTTTTGCGCTGATCGCCACCTCCGTGGCCGTAGATGCCCCCAATGTGTTGAGCGTGGTGGGTTGGGCTGCTGAACTAGAAGCTGGGACGCAGCCCCATCATGATCCCGCCTCACCGTTGGGCAACCTCTAAGCATGTGTCCGGGCTTCCCACACGCAAAACAAGCACCCAGATCATAAACATCACCCATGTGGCCCCCGACCACACTGCGAAAGCTGCACCATTGGCAGCTACAGGTCTACTGCCTTCACCCCTATATCCCGATGCCTCGTCCTCTCTGACAGCGAGTCTGACACAACATATACTCAATGCTGAGCGATGTTGGGGCCAGATCTCCTGGTGGGTCGGCTATCGGTGCCCACCTCCTAACTCCTCGGTATGAGAATCATGATCATCGGTCCCGACCTCTCTTGACCTCTCTCCCCTCATATGTGCCACCATCCAGACAACAAGACTATCTAGAAATCCATATCCTCATGGAGAAGGGTGGTCCTACAACTTTGTCCAATAGTCACTCCATGAACGAATCCTTCACTCGCTCCCCAATCAACCACTAACTCGGGGCATACTTTGATAGGCGAGTGAACTCAAGGGCATACCCCGCACCTTCATCCTCCCTTCTTTTAGATCTACGAACTTGGATTCTTTTAGCTCCCTATAACAGGGAAGAACCGATCTAAGAATGCAACATGGAACTCCTCCAAGTGACTAGACTGAAGCCCGGTGGCCCTACTATCCTTCCCATTGATGGAAACCGATATGTGCGACCCTTTCGCCGTATATGTGGCCAACTCCACACACTCAACTCCATTCATCCCCATGACTGGGTGATCTTCACAATCATCTATGAACTCATAAATCTCATCTACTCTTGACCGGAGGAACTATGGCGAGTTCATTCTCAAGAAATCCCTAACTCCGAGCAGCCGTGATTTCCATTTTGTGAAACATGTAACTGCTTCACGAATTGATTGAGCTGCCAAGGCGCGAGCATCCGAATAGATGCCCAAACTCGCATGGGAAACCGGCTTCTGCACCCGGTGCTCCCGAACTAGTGGGCTTGCCGGGGTGCAATTTCCATTGCCATACTGTGGGCCTTCTCCATTCCCATTTCTTGGGAGCTATGATTCTGCAATCGCGAATAGCACGAATTAGAAGGATAGGGAGACATTTCATCGCACGATATATAATGAAAGAAGGGAAATTATTTCTAAAACTTTTCATAGCCTTTTGTCATAAGTGTGGTGTGCATTACACCCATGGAAAAAGACTCTACTCAATGCAGCCTTCAAACATCCTAGGATACTCTGAACCTATTGTTGTGATACCAAGTTTGTTACGACTCCAAATGTGAGCTCCGTATCACAACACAGACAGCAAGGAGCCTCGAGAGACCCCAAGTTAACCTAATGACATAAGAATTACATCCAACTCGATTAATAAAATCAATAAATCAACAAGATAATCATAGCGGAAGTCTAGATTTAACATAACATCAGAATACAATATCTCCTAAGATGAATAAATCTTTGTCCTAAAAAGCCTCTAACATGAAGAGTTGATGGGACAAGACCCCAACTAACTAAAAAGGCTGAAACTAAAATACATAGAGAATATCTTAATAAGTCTAGTCCTCTGAGATGAGGACTCACCAACAACGTAAGATGCTAACTCTGGGTAAAGACTGATCATGGATCTGGCTGAGCCTGGAGAGTGGGTCCTATATCATTAAATGATACAACATAGAGTATGCGGTAAATGTACCAAGTATGCAAGGTAAATAAACCGTTTATATAAATAAAATCATTTAAAGCATGTGTAAAGTAAAACATTGACAATGAGAGTATGAGAGTAGGGTTTGCATGCATTCTTCTGAAATCATGATCTCGCCATAACATAACATACATTATAATCAAATCAATTGACTCAAATTTGAAATCATAGTCATGAGTAAACTAACATGAGTCAAACCGCTTTTAACATATATATAAATATGGAAATCTCATGTATGATAAGTATGCATAACTGAAATCATGGTGAACAATGGGAGACTCGTCTTTAACCCATACCATGATAGAGCCACGCGGTCCCAACTATCACACTCAAGTGGGTAGAGCCGTCCAAAGCCTTGCTAAGGGCTAGGGATGACACCATGATATCAATATCAAGCTCGGGGCCTAATCGGGGTAGGGGATAGCTCACATAAGGGAGGTACCAAAGTAATATATATATATATATGTATAAACCTAAGTTGGCTCGTAGTTCTAAGACATGCTAGGGTTATCGACCCTTGCCTACACACGGTTCTAGACACTACTCCCAAAACATGCATATGCTCTATACCATTTTTAAATAAGTCAACATCGGTTCATTGGCGAAGTTCAATAATCAAATATATCTCAAATATTAAATTATGCATAAGAGAAGCTTTAACTCCAACACACCACAAGCTGAAAGATAATTGGGAGGCTCCGCTCTAAAATCATGTGGTAAGCTTAATTCGAGAAATCATAAATCGTAGACTTTGCATGGGAAATTTCCAAAGCTATCATGCTTGAAAATACCAATTCACATAAAAACATCATTATAAAGGGGTAGCTTGAAATACGTTTTCATCATAATATATCATCGTAATCATACATTCATCTCCAATGTCATTCTTTCATGAACTTCTCATCAATCGGCTTTTTAATTCAAAACTAGTAACATGATTTTAATTGAAAACATTATAAACTTCCCATGGTTCATAATTCAATAGTAGAAACATATTTAAATCATACCTATGTAGAGAATTTAGAAATTCATGGCATTGGGTTAAAACCCCCATAGATTAGACATAGGAATCTCATGATTTAGAGAGGGATTGGGCATAGGTGTGTGGATTCACCCATTCATAACCCTACATAACATTGTAGCTAATTTTACACTTCTTTAAATGCCCAATAGAATTGAAGAGAAATTAAAGAACACTAAGCTTGATAACCCTCTCTCACCTTCTACCTTGGCATAATAATAGCTTAAAATGAACTTAACTCCTTTAAAAATCATCATTTATAACTAAAAATGACGAGTTTAGCCCTTAGAAACTTAGGAATTATGGAAATCCCTTTACCAAAATCGCGTAAAATAACTACCAACCGGTCCCAACGAGGGACCCAACGACTCATCCCCATGGCCACGACTCGTGGCACGATCCATCGGTACACCGCTCATCGATCATTTGGGCTTGTAATGGGAGACTTAATAACTGCTACTCGCCGACCACGACTCGTGGTCACCACTCAATGCACAATCGCAAAGGATTTTTATTTAACTTTACCATGTCGCCACGACCTCCCCACGAATTGTGGTGACTAACCACGACTCGTTGTGGTCTTTGGTTACACACCGCCATCTTTTCCTCTTTCTCAATCACCACCGGCCATGCTCAACATAATGAGTAGTGGGCCCGACCCCGACTCGTGGTCACGCCCGTGAGGATATCATTTTGCCATATTTCAAAATTTATCTCTTGGACACACCACAAGTCTCATCATGACTCGTGGCTTTCTTCGTGGGTCACCTCACGACCCGATTTGTGCCGGCGATATTTTATGTTTTTCTCCATTTTAACTCTCGAGACTAATTTTTGGAATTCTAGGGTATAACAAGAGATGACAAAATATATACCTAATATCTAATAGCAATGGGTGAGTCCGATGGATTTGGGTATATTTATGTGCCCAAGTGATACCCAAATGCGTCATTTCGTCTTGTTTAATCATCGATATTTTGTAATTTCTCATGTAAATTGTAGTTAAAATGTGAATTTTATACTAACCAACATGATTAATATGATTTTGCAGGAAAAATATAATTTTATGAAGCTAAGATGCGTGTTGGGAGAAATCGGAATGTACTGAAGAAAGCAAGGAAATGGCCAAGGAAAGCATGGATTAAAGGCCTCGCGATGGAGCCGTGTCACGCTGCCATCGCGGATGCATTCTCGCCCCCGGATGTAAAATTTGGAAAATTTCCCCCTGCAGGAGGTCCGCGCGCCCGTGGCACGTTGACCTAATTACCCGGCATGGAATTCCGTTGAAGGTGCTGCTGGGAGCCGCGAATGCTGGCTGCTAATCGCTGCACACCGTGGCACATTGGATTAAATACCGGAAGGTCGATTCTGAGGGTATATGTTGCGCCGTGTCACGGAGGCAAGGTTCGCGATGCACTCCGTGACACGTTAAAGCTTATTCTGGATTTTTTTAAAAAAATCCAAAAAGAAATATTAAAAAATTAAAAATATTTTTAATTATTTTGACTTGGTGACCAAGAACGGGTTACAAAAGTGCATGAGGGACTAAAATTTTAGAGGTTTCTCTCTATCTCTTTCTCCTTTCTTTCAATTGTTTGTATGATTTACACTCATTTGATGATGTTTAATCCACAAATGAGTGGCTAAATTCACTTGCCGAGGCTAAGAACATTTCTAGTGAAATGTAATTACCGATCATTTGGTTTTCCATCTTTTCTTCCATGGTTGTTCTATTAATTCTTGTTCTACTGCATTAATGTTTGGCCAATGTTAATGATATCTAAAAAGTCCAGTTTCACCAGAGAGGGCAAGAAATTGGTAAGTTGTGAATTGATAGATATGATCTTTACTTAGTTTGGGAAAATTGAATTTATTTACCTTCGGATAGAAATATACCAAATCCCGTATTAGTCAATTACGGAATCGGGTTTTGTATGGCTAGAACATGAATTTCTTTATCACAAAAATGTAGGTGGAAGGATTCATGATTCTAAGTTGGGTTAAATACGAGAGTTTTATCCATAGGCAATAATTTTGACTAACAACCGGAGGAAAGATAGATCAAATTGTATTGATAATTTATTTCTCTACATGTTCGTTTTAGCCTCAAAGATGCTCATACTCATAGTTCAAACTCAAATTGAAGATCAGTTTAGACTTAGTATAAAATTAAATATGCACATTACAATCTTCTTCACACCGTTGTCCGCATTCTTAAAGTTAAAGTTTATTGACACTTGAGTAGATTGGATACCGTAGTCTAGTCCCGTGGGATCGATACTTTGCTTACTTGAGCTGTTTTACTACTTGTTCGACCACGTGCACTTGCGTGTAGTCATCCAGACGGACGAACAAGTTTTTTGGCGCTGTTGCCGGGACTGGCAACTGGCAAAATTTTTCATGTTAGTTTGCTATTTCTATAATAGTGCCGACAACTTGGTCTTAGCCTATATTTTGCGTATATTGGAATTCGTTGAACACTCCGGCAAGAGACAAGGAGCCGGTGGACTCATACTTAAGAGCCGGAAAGACAATTCCAACATCAAAGGAGAGAATCTCTAGAGAGAAAGCTGCAGCTGCTCGAGACAAGGTCCTGGAGCAACCACCAAAATAATCCACTACTCTGTGCGGGCGCAGCTAGTGCCCGAGGAAATGGCGCCTAGGCCGCTCATGAAGGGGCGATACCACATGCTAATAATGTTGCTATCCGGCATTCGCAAACCTGAGCCCTGGAGAGGTTCAACAACTGTAACATGGTGCAAATTGCCGACACCAGCGGGAAGTTCACAGTCTTCCCTCACGAGGATTCACAACAACACCTCCAAAATTCTTTTGGAGATAAGGACACTTACATCCCCGCCGGAGTGTCATCCGACATGTCAGCTTACATTGTTCCCATTTTCACTTTTGGGAGAAGCTAAAAGGTGGCTGGAAAGCCGAGCCGCCTAATTCCATCACCACATGGGATGATCTTGCAATGAAATTCTTGATGTAGTTCTTTCCACTGTAAAAAAGCAAGACTTAGAAGTCAAATTCTAAGTTTTAAACAAAGAGAGGGGGAGAACCTATATCAAGCTTGGGAGAGATTCAAATCAATGTTATGGAGTTATTCCTATCACCAATTAATCTCACGTGTGCTGGTGCACACTTTCATAGAGTGGGTTTGGAACCCCACACAAATTTTTTATAGAAAAGACTTATGACATTTATATTTGTTGAATCAAATTTACAGGGAACCGAGTGGAATGCGGGACTTTCAAGAGGAGATGGAACAAGGAAAGCAGTTGGAGTCTTAGAAGGGATGGTTTTATAGCTATCGCTGCACGTATAGCTGCTGTGCACGCCCTAACACCCACTTCGGCAATATGAGTTTGAATCACCCCAAGCCCCAAAGGGAATGTGTGCAAATGATTTGGTGTGAAGTGTATAGTATATGAACACTCAAACAGTGTTGTGGAGCAAATCTGAATTCGGTGAACTTTGTTGGTAATGTACAGAGGAATAATCACCAACAGTATGGCAACAACTACAATTTAACTCGAGGTATCACCCGAATTTCTTGGGGTAGCAACAACCATCAAGCGTAGTTCGAGCTCAGGGGGCGCAAAGAAACCAAGAGGAAGAAGAACCACGCCGCAATACCGAAACAACAATGCACCTCCTCCACCACCATCACCCAAAGATTGAGGAGATGTTCAAACTATGATGAAGCAACCAGCCCACTGGCAGCCGACTATGAAATTGGCAAAACATGTAAGGAATAATCATTAGCTACAGGCGCCGGAGTACCCGCTTGGGCAATTTGCTGGAGCTCAGTACCACTGTGACTAGAGAGGAGGACTCTCGAGTGACACTGATCCCAACCAAGCAAGTGAATGCAGTGACCACAAGGAGTGGTTTACGTGAAATAAAGAGGTGGAACCGTAAAGACCACCACAAATGGGAGCAAGCAGTAAAATGAGAGGGAGCACAAGATGAGGGGGAAGAAGAAGGATGCTGAACCGGAAAGACCACCACCCCTGCTCCTCAAAAGACAAAGAAACACAAGGAGGAATGGTTTCAAATAGTTTATGGAGGTGCTTAAATAGGTATATATCAATTTTACCTTTGTTGATTTTTTGCAGGGAGGCCGAAGTATGCGAAGTATATCAAGGACATCGCGGGCGAACAAAAGCAAAGGTCGACCGAGTACACTACGGTGGCTCTTACGGAGGAGTGCACTTCCCAGATACAAAAAAGGTTTCCAATAAAGCCTAAGGACCTCGGGAGCTTTACAACCGTAGTATCCGGAGTCAGCGATTATGGATTTGGGTTTATATTAACTGATGTCGAAGACAGAGTTCGCCAAGAAGCTGGGGCTGTGGAGTCCTAGACCAACAACAGTGATCTTGCAACTATGGACGTCTTCTGGCAAGACCTGATGGCATTGTGGGAGGACGGCCGGTGCAAGTGGCCCCCTTATCTTCCGTACACTTCGCTGTGGCTGGATTTTGAGCGACGCGGTCCCAGCCTATTTTGGGACGTCCTTTCTGGCGACCGAGAAAGCACCGATGTAGCCGCAGGCGCCTAACCATGCGAGCGCACGACAAAGTGGAGGTATTTGATGTGTACAAGGCCACAAAGTCGGCAACAGGTACGAGGAACTCTCGGTGATCAACGTGCTTGATCAAGCTGATATCACTCATGTTGTTGAGTCACGGGAGTCAATAAACCACCAGAGAGGTGTAAGCGTGACACGAGTGAGGACGAGTTCCGAGAGAAATGTCTCATACCCTAGGGCTTAATGATGCAATGACGCTGAATGCGACTGCAAACTGTGCAATCGCACTGGAGGCAACCTGTGAAATTGTTGTATTTATATGTACAATTGCTGCTAAAAAGAAAAAAGAAAAAAAGAGAAAAATATAAAAATGTAAATATACAAAATATTGTGTTGTGTTTCAAACCTTGTGATTCTGAACAATTTCTTGTTGTAAGATAATTTGTGTTGATCGAGGGAAAACAAAGAATCGCAAAGGAAAAAAATTGAGGCAAGAAAAATAAAAGGGAAAAACATGAGCCTATGCGAAGGAATTCGTGTCACCTGAGGAGGACCCCATGGGCACCCTCCGTGACACGCGTTGATGTGTAAATTTGGAATTTTAAAATTCCAGTAAGCCTCCACGCGAGCAGCCCGTGCCACGGAGGGGGTGCTCCGCCTTACCCTCCGTGACACGTTGAGTGTTACTTTTGCGTCGGGTCACACCGGGTCGCCGGTGACCCGCGAAAATCCCACCTTTTAACCCGATTTTGGCTCTCATTTTTCCCATTTCCTTCTCCTCTCCGTGACAAACATCCCAAAAAATCCTTCTCCCCCAACGTGACACGGACTCAGTACGGAATTCTTCGTCAAGTTTTCTTCATTTCATCGAATTCAAGGTATGTTATTCAACTCTATCTAAATTTTGGCCGAATTTTTTGATTTTTAGCATGAGGAGTAAACCTTGCCCTAAGTAGAAATTGAGCTAAATTTATTTGCTATTGCTGATTGATGTTCATAAGATCATTGTGATTGTATGAATGCGATATATACATAGCTTGATCGAATTTTTGTAAAATTGTAGCTAAGGTTTGAATTTGAATATGACTAAGTAAAAATTGAGTTGGAATGTGAAATTCAAGTTAAGCGCATGTTGGGGCGAGGTGAGTTGGTTGTGCTTAATGTGTTATGCCAAAGACACGGCGGATTTTCGAGGCAATGAAATTGTGATATGCATGAAATTGGCGAATTGTATAGGTTTCGTTGGATAGAAATTTTCAAGTTCTATGTGATGAAATGTATCAATACAGTGGCTATTGTGATTATCAGATTGTCCGAGTAGTACATAGAATTTATACCGTCGAATCCTCCGAATGCACGAAGCATTTCGTTGTTGTTTTTTTCTTGTTTTTCTTAATGTAAATGGTAAAATGAGGATGATATTGTTGTAATGCTGAAATTGTGGCTAAAGACTAAGTGTGGGGGTGGCCTAGCTTAACCCAACCTTAGTCGGCTAACTTTAATTTGACTAATATTGGACTCCGCTCCGCTTGATTTGACAGAACAATGGCAACAAAGCAAGACAAAGGAAAGGGCACATCTACATCGGGCCGGAAGGAAGAGAATCGACCGGGAGCAGCAGTCTCAAGAAGACCAAGAGGCCTCCGCGCGCCAACGCCGCCATGGAACCCGATGGGTGACGATGAAGGGAAGAAGTGGTATACAAAGTATAAGGAGAACAAATACTTCCCGAGGAGCACATTGCAGGGAGCCTAAGTAATGTGGAGTTCCTCAATTGTCCACCGGATTGACACTCGGCCGGGCTTCATCTTGAAGGAGCCTTAAGAGTGCAACTGCACTAACTGGGAGTTCTATGCAAATTGGAACCCGACGCTCCGCAGTCACACCGTCAAAATAAGGGGTAAAATTGTCACTCTTGAGCCCCATCACCTGAATGCCATCTTAGGGCGCGAAACACAACATGCCCATGTACTGCCACTCAATATCACTCCACCATATATGGATATCGTACGCACCTTGTGTGGAGCCCGTCGACAACACGTTGGAGCAGCATAAGGAGAGGGGCTAACATCAAACACAGTTCTACCACAGATGAATGTGGTGCCGTGATCCGCCGAAAAATTGTTTGTTCTGCCTCGACTGGGGTGCACATGATGATGTCACCGGGATCGTGTATGCTTGGTATGCCTTGATGAAAGGGCTGAGATCAATGTTGGGGTGGTGATCATATCCGCCATGAACAGAGTCCGTTTGCATCAAGGGTATACGCGCGGTTTGGTGGCTTGTCGACCACGTCTCGGGGCCTCGGATGTTGAGGAAGAGGCCTCGATTACATCCCACGATGGATAGGCGTGTCGTGCACAAAACAGCACTGGGCACCCGACACCACTCACGGGCCAAGCCACTAGCCGAACGAGATGCCTGATGACGCACATGCCCGCATGTTCCTGGATGTAGATGCTCCTACCTCGCGCATAGACGGGGAGGTCAAGAATGAGGATGAGCCTGTGGGCACTGACTTAGACTACCCTTCGGCAAAAACGCGAGGGCTCGGCAAGTGTCGGGTGGGCCCAGATTTTGTGGAGCCCGTGGATGACGACGTCCCCACCGGAGGAGGAGACACGCCGTGAGGACTCCGATGTTGAGTCAAAGAGGACGACAGGTGATTCGGCATGGGAGACGAGGCAACTACACCTGATGAAGAAGCTGGAATACTTCTTGATTGATCAGGGGGAGTTTCACCACCCACTTTTGTGCTATATTGAATTTCAAACACTCGGGGATAAAGTACTGCTCTTAAGTGTGTGGTGGGAGTAGTTAGTCAAGTTGTTGTCTTGTTTTTGTTGATATGCATGTTCTGTTGTGTGTTTGAAAATTGTACCTTGTGATTTTTGTGTGTATGTTTTGTATTATAATTAATGTGAAGTCATAGTGCTGTTGAATGCTGTTAGCCGGTTGTGTAAATATTTTTATTGAAATCATCGATATTTTTAAAAGTTTTTCGTTAAATTATTTTATGATTGAGTTTCTCGCGTTTGTTTTCGTTTTACCGGTATTTATCCCATTGAACCGAAGTCGTAACAGACCGTTTTCTATGATGTGATGGATGACGACCGCCTTGGGCGGGAAATGTAGTCGATAGGGAGTAGTTTTTGTCTTTTATTTTTGTTTGTTTGTTTGTATCCTGCGTGTTACTACTTTATGGTTGCGAAATTCTTGTTGCGTGTTGTACATGATATTTGTGAATGTGCAAAGGTGATTCATACAAAAGCATGCAACTTTGTCAATATGTTGAGATACCCAGGGCCAGAGTTCCCGATTCGGTGTGATTGAGGCTTAATGTTTGAATTCTTGTAATTAGCCGATTGAAGAGTCTCGGAATATTTCTGAGTTGAGCATGTGCAATGAGTGTCTAGTGAGGTTTTGATTATTCCATGCCATTGTGAATTGTCTAGAACTTGCCTGGTGTGTACGAAATGAAATGAAGGAAGTGTAGTGTAGGAAAGGATGTAGGCGTTTATTTGTTTTAACCAAAAGTTTTTTTTCTTGTTCATACCCACTTCGAATGTCAATCCTAGTTAGCCCATTGAGTTCCGCCTATATTTTTTCTTTCGTAAAAAGGTGTAAAACTGAGCTTAACCCTTTTCATTATCCATAAATTTGATCCAAACCTAAGCGCTCAAGAAAAATAATTTTCCCACAAAGTTGTCAAGGAGCTGCAAATTCAGGAAAGAAAAGAAAAAGCAAAGTGATGAAAGTAAAGAAAGATCAAAGGTGCACTTGCCGGATTTAAAGAAAATAGAAGATGTACAACTAATTTTTTTGTTAAGTCGGGTGTGCTTAAAGAGATGGGAACCAAAAAAATAAAGAAAGACTTCAAGAATGGGAGGATGAAGGAAGAAACAATGTCCATAATGTTGATGTGATGTATTGAAAAGCGCTTAAGGATGCTAGTTGCTATTATTGGTTAGCCCAAGAATTACTAGTTTCGTAGCTTACATTACATAACCCGTTAAGTCCTACGGATCCCAGCATCACTGGCCCCATATTAGTGGAGTAATACACTAGAGGCAAGCCTAAGGTTCATGACATGATGCATGTGAATTCTTTGGGAGAGAGAGCGAAATCGTGTTTATATGCCCCCGCATGTAATATTTAGAGTTCATGTGATTGAAAAGGGGGAATGCTTTGTGTTGTGAGGGCACATGCTTGACGAGAGTTATTCTCGTGTCGGATATCTTGATCAGCTAATTTGCATGATTTGCCGACATATCGAGTTGATTTTTGAGTCTAGGAGGTCTTGATGTGTTGAATGTCATTGTATTGATAAGACTATGCATGTTTCTCTTTTGATGATTTGCTATATTAAATAATCTGTATAACCGTAGCTCGGATTGTCGAGCCAAAGTAGCCATGATTGGGTGTCAATTGCATGAGGTGTAAGATTATTGTTCGAGGACAAACAAGATTTAAAGTGTGGGGTAAGTGATCTTGGGCATATTTATATGCCCAAGAGATACTCAAATGCGCTATTTCGCCTTGTTTAATCATCGATGTTTGTAAATTCCTCGCGTAAATTGTAGTTAAAATGTGAATTTATACTAACCAACATGATTAGCGTTGTTTTGCAGGAAAAATATAATTTTATGAAGCTAAGATGCATGTTGGGAGAAATCGGGAATGTACTCGAAGAGAGCAAGGAAATGGCCAAGGAAAGCATGGATTAAAAGGGGGTTCATGGTTGCATACTGCCATCGCGGATGCATTCTGCCCCCGGATGATAAAATTCTGAAAATTTCTGCAGGAGGTCCGCGTTGCCTCCGTGGCACGTGGACCTAATTACCTGGAACATGGAATTCCAGTGAAGGTGCGTGTTGGAGCCGTGGCACGTTGGCCAAGCACCGCGTTGCACGCCGTGGCACATTGGGATTAAATACCTGGAAGGTCGGATTCTGAAAGTTGAGGGTACGCAAAGCAGTGCGTGTCACGGAGGCAAAGGTTCGCGATGCACCCGCGACACGTTGCTTGTTATTCCGGGAAAAATTCCCACGAGTATAAATAGAACACTTAGACCATTTTTTAATTATTTTGACTTGGTGGAGCAAGAACGTGGTTACAGGTGCGCTTGAGGGGACTAAAATTTTAGGGTTTCTCTCTCATATCTTTCTCCTTTTTCAATTGTTTGTATGATTTACACTCATTTGATGATGTTTAATCCACAAATGAGTGGCTAAATCTACTTCTTGCTGAGGTTAAGAAATATTTCTAGTGAAACAATTACTGATCATTTGGTTTTCCATCTTTTCTTCCATGGTTGTTCTATTAATTCTTGTTCTTACCGCATTAATGTTTGGCCAATGTTAATGTATATCTAAAAGTCCAGCCACTCGAGAGCAAGAATTAAAAGTTGTTGGAATTGATAGGATATGATCTTTACTTAGTTTGGGAAAATTGAATTGATTTACCTTCAGGATAGAAATATGTCTGAAAGTCGTATTAGTCAGATCACACGGAATCGGCTTGAAGAATAGAACATGAATTTCTTTTTATCACAAAAATGTAGGTGGAAGGTTCATGATTCTTAAGTTTGGTTAAACACAGAGCTTTAACCATAGGTACAATTTTGACTAGCAACCGGAGGAAATATACATCAAATTGTACGATAATTTATTTCTCTACATGTTCGCTTTAGCTCAAGATACTCATACTCATAGTTCAAACTCAAATTGTATATCAGTTTGAATTTAGTATAAATTAGAAACAAAATATTACAATCTTCTTCACACTGTTGTCTCCATTCTTAAAGTTAAAGTTTATTGACACTTTGAGTAGATTGAGACACCGTAGTCTAGTCCCCCGGTGGGATCGATACTGGGCTTACTTGAGCTATTTTACTACTTGTTCACCACGTGCACTTGCGTGTAGTCATCCACTGACGAACAGTTTTGCGCTCATGTCGTGGACTGCAATTGGCAAAATTTTTCTTAAGTGTTAGTTTGCTATTTCATAATAGTGCTTAATAACTACTTTATCCAGAGTTTTATGGATATTGAATTCTCGTTGAACATCAGAAGAGCAAGGAGTCGGTGGATCCATCCTTAAGAGCCGGAAAGACAATTCCATTATCAACGGAGAGAAGCTCTAGAGAAATCTGCAGTTTCTCAGACAAGCAATCCTGGAGCAAACCACAGAATCCACTAACAGCGGCGCGGTGTTAGTGCCCAGGAAATGGCAACAGCTGCCATGGCGATACCACATACACTGCATCCGGCATCTGCAACCTCGAGCCGGGAGAGAGGTTCGAGCTTGAAACCGTAACATGGTGCAATTGCCGCACACCCGCCGGGAAGTTCACAGGTCTCCCTCACGCAGGGATTCACAAACAACATCTCCAAAATTTTTGGAGATAAGTGATACTTACATCCCCACTGGAGGCCACTGATTAAGGTCAGTTTACATTGTCTCCATCACTTTTGGGGAGAAGCTAAAAGGTGGTTGCTGAGTCAAATAATTCAACACCACAAGGGGATGATCTTGTAAATGAAATTCTTGACATGTTTTTCTTCCATCCAGAAATGCCAAGACTTAGAAGTCAAATTCTAAGTTTTAAACAAAGAGAGGGGAGAACCTGTATCAAGCCTGGGAGAGGTTCAAATCGTTGTTGCGGTATTGTCCTCACCACCACTAATCAATGATAAAGGAAAATACTTTCATAGAGGGTTTGGAACCTACACAAACTTTTAGAAAGACTACATGAGTCAGACTTTTCTGAATCGTATTTCACAGGAACTGAGATGGAATGTGACTCTTCTGGAGGAGGAACAAGAAAGAGTTGAGTCTTAGAAGTGGATGGTTTTACAGCTGATCACTGCATGTGATATCACACGGTAACTGCCTCAACACCCACTTCCTTGTGAAGGAGCCTTCTGAACTGAACTGCCCTGAATGTAAAAAAACCAGATTTGGGTGAAGTGTGCGGGAGTAATGAACACCTGCCTGAGTGTTGTGGAGCAAACTTAATTCGGTGAACTTTGCCAAATGTGCAGAGGAATAATCACCAACAGTATGGCAACAACTACAATTCTAACCTGAGGTAACACCCAATTTCTCTGGGCAGCAACCAATTGTTGGCGTAGTTCGAGTCGGGGCGCAAAGAAATCAAGAGGAAGAAGAACTATCACCAAGAGAACAAACAACACTGCACCTCCTCCACCACCATCACTCAAAGATTGAGAGATGTTCAAACTATGATAGCTAATCAAGCTCAATTGCAGGCTGACTATGTGAAATTGGCAATGAAGGGTATCAATCAAGTAGCTACAGTTTCTTGAGTGCTTCAGCCAGCACTCATTGGACAAAACACCAGACTCAGAGGAGGACTTTACACACCCATCCAACCTCCCAAGCAAGAATGCAGTGACCACAAGGAGTGGTTTAAGCAAATTTCAAAGAGGTGGAACCAAAGACCACCTAAACAGTCGGGAGCAACAGAAATGAGAGGGAGCAATGCTGGATGAGAGGGGAAGAAGAAGGATGCTGGAACCGTAGCTGCCACTCACCCTGCTCCTCAAAGATTAAAGAAAACACAAGGAGGAAGCAGAGCCAAAATAGTTTATGGAGGTGCTTAAATAGGTATATATCAATTTACTTCCTTGTTGATTTTTTTTGGCAGATGTTTATGCTAAGTATATCAAGGACATCGTATGAATGAAAGGTTGTGTTGATCTGTTACCACGTGGTTTCAATATGGAGTGCACTTCCTGATGTTGGTGTTTCCCACAAAGCTCAAGGACCGAGCTACAACCCAGAGGTATCCGTTTATGGTTGTGTGATTTGGGAGCGAGCATTAACTTGATGCCGACATCGGTATTCAAGAAGTTGGGGCTAGGAGTCCTTAGACCAACAACAAAGGATCTTGCAGCTCAGGGATCGTTCCTTGGCAACTGGAATGTATTGTGGAGACGCAAGGAAAAGTGGGCTCCCTTATTCTCCTGGCACACTTCTGCCAGTTGGATTTATTTCACAGTCCCATTTATTTTGTATGTCTTTCTTACTGCACCGAGGTGTTAATTGATGTAGCCGCAGGCAATAACCATGCGACGCCACATCGTACAAAGTGGAGGAGTTGATGTGTAAAGGCGTCATGAAGTTTCCGCATTACAAAATAGAGAACTCTCGTGATCAACGTGCTTGATCAAGCCTATATCACTCATGTTGTTGAGTCATGAACATTGGGGAAACCACCGTGAGAGGTGTAAGCGTGACACGGGTGGAGGATTTGTGTCTGGCAGGAAAATGTCCGGCTACCCTAGGGCCGAATGAGCGAATGACATCGAGCCGCGATGGTAAAACTGTATGCCAATGAGGCAACCGTGAAATTGCTGTATTTATATGTACAATTGCTGAAGTAAAGAAAAAAAGAAAAAAAAGAGAAAAAAATATAAAAATGTAAAATATACAAAAATATTGTGTTGTGTTTCAAACCTTGGGATTCTAACCAATTTCATGTAAGATAAATTTTAGTTGATCGGAGGGAAAAATGCAAAGAATCGCAAAGGAAAAAAATCGAGGTAAGAAAAATAAAAAGTGAAAAACAGTTTAGTCTATATGATGCCCGTGTCACTTCGAGGAGGACCGCGTTACCCTCCGTGACACGTTGATGTGTCAACTGAATTTTAAAAATTCCAGAACACCCACGCTGAGGCTCCCGTGCCACGGAGGGGGTGGTCCGCCATACCCTCCGTGACACGCGACATTATGTCGGGTCACACTGGGTCACGCACCTGCGGGTAACCCACCTTTTAACCCTGATTTTGCCTCATTTTTCCCATTTCCTCTCCTCCTGGGGCAAACATCTCAAAATCTTTCTCCTCAACGCACACGACCTAGGCAACGAATCTTCAAGTTTTCTTCATTTCATCAATTCAAGGTATGTTATTCAACTCTATCTAAACTTTAACAATCTTTTTACTTTTAGCATGAGGTGAGTAAACCTTGCCCAAGTAGAAATTGAGACTAAATTTATTTGGGTTATTATTGATTGATGTTCATAAGACGCACAGATTTATAGAACTGATAAGTATACATAGCTTGATCAATTTTTTTAAAAATTGTAATTTAGGGTTTGAATTTGAATATGACGAAGTAAAAATTGAGTTGGAATGTGAAATTTTTGCTGGGTTGTGCATGTTGGGTGAGGTGAGTTGGTTGTGCTTAATGTTAATATGCTAAAGACACGGCGGATTTTTGAGGTAATTGAAATTGTGATATGCATGAAATTGGCGAATTGTGCTAATGCTTCGTTGGATAGAAATTTTCGCTAAGTTCTATGTGATGAAATGTATCGATGGTAATATTGTGATAGCTGTACGAAGTCTGAGTAGTACATAGAATTTATAAACGCTGAATCCTCTTAATGCACGAAGCATTTTCATTGTTGTTTTTTTTTCTTTTGTTTTTTTTAATGTAAATGGTAAAATGAGGATGATATTGCCGTAATGTCAGAATAGGGCTAAAGACTACAAAATGAATGAACCCAACCCAGTCAAGCACCTTTAACTGACTGAGACAAATCGTCTCTGCTTGATTTGAGGGTGTTAAATGGGCAAATGTGTGACAAAGGAAAGGGCACATCTACATCGGGCGCCTTAAGGAAGAGAATCGATCGGGATAAATAGCTCGAAGAACATCAAGATTCGGCGCGCTAACGCCACAATACGGAAAACCCTATGGCATGCATGAAGGGAGAAGTGGTATACAAAGATATATACAAATACTTCATGGTTGACATTGCAAGGGAGCCTTGGCATGGGGTGAGGTTCCTCTGGTCTGTCCATCGGATCGACACTCACGCTGAGCTTCATCTTTGAAGAGCCCAAGGAGTGCAATCTGCACTTAACGGGAGTTCTATGCAAATTAAACCGACTTCCGCAAGCCACACCGTCAAAAATAAGGGGTAAATTGTCACTCTTGAGCCCCATCACCCAATGCCATCTTTAGGGGCGTGAACACAGACACGCTCATGTCTCCGGCAGCTGAATATCACTCCACCATATATGGATATCAGACGATTCTGTGGTCTGCTCGACAGTAACGTTGGAACAGGCATAAGGAGAGGGGCTACCATCAAACATTGCCCTACTCACAGATGAATGGTGGAAGCGTGGATCTCATTGAAATTGTTTGTTCTGCCCATCTAGTACATGATGATGTCACTGGGACGTGTATCTTGGTGTATGCCTTGATGTAAGGGCTGGAGATCACGCGGGGCGGTGATCATATCCGCCATGAACAGAGTCCACAGTCCCAAGGGTATACGACGGGTTTGGTGGCTTAAACACGACGCCCGGGGGCCTGATGTTGAGGAAGAGGCCCCGCACATCCTGCGATGGATAGGCGTGCCGGACTGTCAAGACTGGCACCAACCAGTCACGGGCCACTTTACACTAGCCGAACGTACATGCTCTGGATGATCAGCATATGGCCCGCATGTTCGGGATGTAGATGCTCCAAACACATAGGCGGGAGGCCGCACGAGGATGAGCTGTGGAAGCTGACTAGACTCACCTTTCTGGCAAAACGCGAGGGTCATGGTCGGTGGCCCAGAGAAGCCTGTGGATGACGACATCCCTAATTTCATGAGAGACGGAGGAACTGGCCATGTTGAGTCAGAGGACACGGGGCTATCTTGCATTCATGGAGATGAGGCAAATACACCGACGAAGTTGAATACTTCGATTGATCAGGAGTTTCACCACCCAATTTTTGTGCTATGTTGAATTTCAAAACACCGGGACAGTTTGTTCGGTTTTAAGTGTGGGGTGGGGAGAGTTAGGTGCCGGTTGTTGTCTTGTTTTTGCTGATATGCATGTTCTCGTTGTTGTGCTTGAAAAATTGTACCTTGTGATTTTTGTGTGTATGTTTTATTTTTTTTATTTTTTTTATTTTTTTTATTTTTTTTATATTATAGGTTTTAAATATTTTTTATCGAAATGATCGACATATTTTTAAAAGTTTTTCGTTAAATTATTTTAATGGTTTCGGCGTTTATTTTCGGTTCTTTTACTTGAGAATAGTCCCGTTGAACCGGGTCGTAAAATAGTGACCCTTCTCTATGATGGATGGATGACGACCGTCTTAAGGGAAATGTAGTCGATAGAGTAGTTTTTGTCTTTTTTGCTTTGTTTGTTTGTATCCCAAGCTTGTCGCTACTTTATGGTTGCGAAATTCTTGTTGGGCAAGGTTGTACATGAGGACAGGAATGCAAAGGTGATCGCAAAGCATGCAACTTTGTCAATATGTTGAGATACCTAGGCCATAGAATCTGATTCGGTGTGATTGAGGGCTTAATGTTTGAATTCTTGTAATTAGTTGATTGAAGAGTCTCGTGGAATATTTCTTGAGTTGAGCATGTGCAATGAGGCCTAGTGAGGTTTTGATTATTCCATGCCATTGTGAATTGTCTAGAACTTGCCAGGTGTGTGTACGAAATTAAATGAAGAAGTGTAGTGGAGAAAGGATGTAGGCCTTTCTTTGTTTTAACCAAAAGTTTTTTTTCCTGTTCACACCCATCTTCGAATGTCAACTTAGTTAGCCCATTGAGCCTACCTATATTTTTTTCTTTCGTCAAAAAGGTGTAAACCGAGCTTAACCCCTTCTTTTCATTATCCATAAATTTGATCCAAAACTCTTAAGCGCTCAAGAAAAATAATTTTCCCACAGTGTCAAGGAGGAAAATCGAAAAGAAAAGAAAAAGCAAAGTGATGAAAGTAAAGAAAAGATCAAAGGTGCACTTGACGGATTTAAAGAAAATAAAGATGTAAAACTAATCTTTTTGTTATGGGGTGTGCTTAAAGATTTGGAACCAAAAAAAATAAAGAAAGACTTCAAGAATGGGAGGATGAAGGAAGAAACAACAATAATGTTGATGTGATGTATTAAAAGCGCTTAAGGATGCCAGTTGCTATTATTGGTTAGCCCAAACATTTTACTCAGTTTCGTAGCTATATTACAACTCCGTTAAGTCCTACGTGATCCTACATCACGCGTCCTTATATTATGGTAATACACCAGGGAGGCAAGCCTATGGTTCATGACATGATGTATGTGAATTCTTCGGGACAGAGCGAAACGTGTTTATATGCCCCCGTATGTAATATTTAGAGTTCATGGATTGAAAAGGGGAAATTCTCTTGTGTTGTGAGGGAACATGTTTGACGAGAGATTGAATTTCGTGTCGGATATCTTGACTGTTTGGGACTGCATGAGCTCTGCCGATATCGAGAGTTGATTTTTGAGTCTAGGAGGTCTGATGTGTTGAATGTCATTGTATTGACAAGACTATGCATGTTTTCTTACGATTTGTATACAATAATCTGTATAACCGTAGCTCGGATTGTCGAGCCAAAGTAGCCATGATTGGGTGTCAATTGCATGAGGTGGGCATTATTGTTCGAGGACCTAACAAGACGAAAGTGTGGGGTAAGTGATCTTGGGCATATTTATATGCCCAAGTGATACTCAAATGCCACATTTGCCTTTTAATCATCGATGTTTGTACATTCTCATGTAAATTGTAGTTAAAATGTGACTTATACTAACTAACATGATTAGCATTGTTTTGGCAAGGAAAATATAATTTTATGAAGCTAAGATGCATGTGGGAGAAATTGGGAATGGACTCGAAAGCGAGCAAGGAAATGGCCATGAGCATGGATTAAAGGGGCTCCGCGATGGAGTCATGGTCATGCTGCCATCGTGATGCATTCTGTCCTGGATGTTAAAAATTGGCAAATTTCCGGAGGAGGTCCGCGCTCCGTGGCACGTTGGACCTAATTACCCGGAACATGAATTCCAAAGGAAGGTGCGCGTTGGAGTCGTGGGCATCGTTGGCCAAGCACCGCGTTGCACGCCGTGGCACGTTGGGATTAAATACCTAGAAGGTCGGATTCCAGTGAGGGTACAGCTGTGCCGTGTCACGGGAGGCAAGTTGCTCCGCGATGCACTCCGTGACACGTTGCTTGTTATTCCTAGAAAAATTCTGACCAAAGATAAATAGAACACTTAGGTTTATTTTTTAATTATTCTGACTTGGTGGAGCAAGAACGGGTTAGTGCGCTTGAGGGGACGAAAATCTTAGGTTTCTCATCTCTTTCTCTTTTCTTTCAATTATTTGTATGATGTACACTCATTTGATGATGTTTAATCCACAAATGAGTGGCTAAATTCACTTCTTGTTGAGGTTAAGAACATTTGTAGTGAAATGTAATTACCGATCATTTGGTTTTCCATCTTTTCTTCCATGGTTGTTCTATTAATTCTTGTTCTTAATGCATTAATGTTTGGCCAATGTTAATGTATATCTAAAAAGTCCGGTTTCAACTCAAAAGAGCAAGAAATTGGAAAGTTGTTAATTGATAGATATGATCTTTTCTAGTTTGGGAAAATTGAATTCAAGATTTACCTTCAGGATAGAAATATACCTGAAAGTCGTATTAGTCAATTACGGAATCGGTTTTGTATGGCTTTAACATGAATTTCTTTAATACGAAATGGTGGAAGGTTCATGATTCTTAAGTTGGGTTAAATACTTGTGAGTTTTAATCCATAGGCACAATTCTTGACTAGCAACCGGAGGAAAGATAGATCAAATTGTATCTCTGACAATTTATATTTCTCTACATGTCTGTGCTTAGCCTACTGTATGCTCAGATATACTCATAGTTCGACTAAATTGTATATTCGTTTTAGACTTAGTATAAAATTAAAACCATAAAATATTACAATCTTCTTCACACCGTTGTCTCCATTCTTAAAGTTAAAGTTTATTGACACTTGAGTAGACAGTAGATTGATACCGTAGTCCAGTCCCTGTGGGATCGATACTTGGCTTACTTGAGCCATTTTACTACTTGTTCGACCACATGCACTTGCGTGTAGTCATCTAAACGGACGAACATCCGATTCAATGCGTTCCCAATAAAAGAGGCATGACTATGGTGGCCAATAAGCAAAATGAGTTGATTCTATTAATACCTATCATAGGTTGGTGGTATGTATGGATTATCGAAATTTGAACACCTAGACACTTAAAGATCATTTCCCAATTTTTTTTTATGGATCAGATGCTGGACAGGTTGGCAGGTAGAGGTTGGTATTGCTTCTTAAATGGTTATTCGGGATATAACCAAATATCAATAGCATTTGAGGATCAAGATATGACTACATTTACTTGTACTTATGGGACATTTGCTTTCTGACACATGACATTTGAATTATGCAATGCGCCTGCAACTTTCCAAAGGTGAACGATGTTGATTTTTTTTATATGGTGGAAAACACCTTGGAGGTTTTTATGGTGTCTTCTCAGTCATTGGTGACTCTCTTGAAGACTGTTTAGCGAATCTTGGAAAAGACTTAGAGTGATGTGAGGAAGCAATCCTTTTGTTGAATTGGGAGAAATGTCATCTCATGCTGAAAGAAGACATTCTTCTAGGTTAGAAGATATCATAAAAGGGCATTGAAAAGGACATGGAAAAGATTGAGGTGATTTAGAAGTTGCCTCCACCAATCTTTGTGACGGGAGTAAGAAGCTTCCTGGGTCATGTAGGGTTTTATCAGAGATTCATAAAAGACTTCCCAAAAATAGCAAGTCCATTGCGTAATCTATGGATAAAGAGACTAAATTTGTGTTCGATGAAGAGTGTCTAAAATATTTTGAAGACCTTAAAGTAAGGTTGTAGGTTACCATAATAACTATTGCACTAGATTGGTCACAACCATTTGAGGTGATGTGTGATGCATGTCTAGCTGCACTTGGAGCTATGTTTGGGCAGAAGAGAGGCAAGAATTTTCACCCCATTTATTATGCTAGTAAATAATTGAATGGGGCATGAAATAACTACACAGTGACTGAGTAGGAATTGCTGGCAGTGGTGTATGCCTTGGAAAAATTTAGTGCTTACTTGCTTGGAACAAAAGTTATTGTGCATACTTATTATGCCACCTTGAGATATCTTATGGCAAAGAAGGATGCAAAATCAAGGTTGATAAGATGGGTACTTCTGCTGCAGGTGTTTGACTTTAAAGTCAAGGACCACAAAGGGTGTGAAAATTAAGTAATAGATCATTTCTCCAGACTTGAAGATGAGGGAAGAGTAGCAAGTGAAGAAGAGATTGATGACTCATTCCCTGATGAGAATGTACTGGCTACATCCTTCGATCTTATTCCCTTTTTTTCTTACTTTGCTAATTATCTTATCAGCAATATGATGTTGAAAGACATAACTTTTCATCAGTGAAAGAAACTCCTTCATGATGTAAATAATTACTTCTGGGATGAGCCATATTTGTTTCAGGTATGTGTTAATAATTTGATAAGGAGATGTGTACTAGAAACAGAAATGATGAGTATTCTAGAAGCTTACCATTCATCTCCAGTTGGCGGACATCATGGTGTTGCTTGGACTGCCCAGAAGATATTTCAATGTGGGTATTATTGGCCCACAATACGCCAGGATGCACATGATTTTTTGAAGACATGTGATTAATTTCAAAGATAGGGAGTTATATCTAGAAGGCATGAATTACCTATGACCCCTTTCCTGGAAGTTGAATTGTTCGATGTATTGCGTATAGGCTTCATGGGGCTATTTGTGAGCTCGTATGGGAAAAAGTACATCTTTGTGGAAATAGATTATGTTTCAAAATGGGTAAAAGTTGTGGCATTGGCAGATAATGGTGGAAAAAGCATTACGACTTTCATGAAGAAGAACCATCTTCTCAAGGATTGGTACTCCGAGAGCTATTATCAACAACGGGGGGTTTCACTTATGCAAGAATGTTTTTAGTGCTTTGATGGCGGAGTATGGAGTTAAACAACACAAAGTGGCTACCCCTTATCATCTGCAGTCAAGTGGGCAAGTGGAGGTCTCAAACCTGGAAATTAAAAAACCATCCTAGCCAAAATAGTGAATGCTAACCAAACAGACTGGGGACAGAAACTTAATGATGCACTATAGGCTTATTGAACGACATTCGAAATGCCCATTGGGATGTCCCTATAGCAATTAGTGTTCAGGAAGCTTTTCATCTACCTATTGTGCTAAAGCATAAGGCTTTATGGGCACTTAAGAAGCTCAACTTAAGCTGGAGCGAGGCAACACATTTGAGGCTGGGTCAGATAACTGAGATGGATGAATTCTATCTGAGAGCATATGAGAGGGATGTTTTGTACAAGGAGAATATTTCCATGACTAGAGAATGAAAAAGGGGGAGTTTTTCCACGGATATCATGTGTTGTTGTTCAATTCTAGATACTGTCTGTTTCTGGAAAAACTTCGACCAAAATGGTCAGGGCTGTTCAAGGTGACACATGTATCCCCATATGGAGCTATTGAGCTTGAAAATAAAAAAGATGAACACTTCAAAGTGAATGGCCAACGTCTGAAGAAATACTATGGAGTACTGGAGGAGGTAAAACTGTTAGAATTGGTGTACCTTGATGAAGTTTGAGTAATCAAGGTACCCCAGTTGTGCCGCGATTTAAATTATATGCTACTTGGGAGGCAACGTTAGAGTGTTGTATTTAGAATTTAGCATTTGTTTTATTTGGTACTGAACTTGTTTGAAAGGGGAATTAAGTGTGTAGGTACATATGATTCTGAAGAAGGTGAAGAAGACAACTGATGATCCATCACTCTAAACCATCAAAATAGAAGAAAAAATTATGGAATCTATATATGCCCGACGATCGAACTAACAAACCGTCATGATAATGATAGGCCGTCACTTTGCGTCATACAAATGGAAGATGATCCATCAGATACGTGACAAGCCATCAGTTGTGTCGTTATATATGATCATAAAAATATGGATTCTGGATAAGAGCAATGGTATATCTGATGGACCATCAAGTGCTCCATCACTTGTGGAGATTTGGAAACATCAGTTGCATAAGCATGACAAGCATGTTGACGGATCATCGAGAACCCAAAAGACCGTCACTAGAACCATCATCTAACTAAGTAAGTTTTTATTTTAATAAAACCCTACCTGACCCAACCCAAACCCTCCTACCCAAATCCGACCCAATCCCTACATATTTACTCCATGACCGACCGATTTTATGTTTTGTTTAAGTTTTGTTTTCTTCTTTCCCACTTTCACAAACACTTATCTTCAATCCTTCCACTTTCAAATCCATCACCCTTCCTCAAAGACCCTTCTCTCCCTGTTCAATAACTGCTCACACCTGGGGTTCCTTGTTAATGGCGGTGATCAAAGCACATTGTCAATTTGTGATTCTTATTGCCAATATTCAGAGGTATGTTGTAAATTCTGTTCCTTTTCTCAGTATATGGGGTAAGTATTGTAGTTGGTGATGATAGTAATGTTGGAAATAACCTACCTTCCTAATCTTTTTTGTGTAATATTTGTGTTACTATGGTAACCCTAAGTAACTTGAACTGAACATAGGTTGCTAGTGGTTTTCTTGCCAAAGTGTTGTGTTAATTTGGTAACTGATGTATCATGGTTTTACGACACTTTTGACACTTAAAACATAGAAAATATGCTAGGACTAGGGTGTGTTTATACGAATATGAGGTTCTTTTGCTGTGGTTTCAAGGTAATTAGATCCGAGAGATTTTATTATAGATATGAAGTGCAAAAGAGCAAAAAATTGTCTTCTACAGGTCACAGTACAAGCCGTACTATCTAGGTATCGGAAGCGGCATGCCAAGTCCTTGTAAGGTTCTTCCCTTTGCATCTAATTAAACCACATACAAAATAAAAATAGAGGCTTACTACAAGCCGTAGCTACTGCCCATAGCAAAGATTCATAGAATGCACAGTATAGAGCTCAATGCACGACTGGACATTACGAGCTATACTACCTAGGTACGAGCCGTATTAAGTGCCCGTAGTAGATATTCAGAAGATGTTCACTGGCAGATCTGATAACTCTCAAACTCACACTTCCTGACGAAGTATAAAGAGAACGTTGTTAACAAAAGAACCCAACAAAGAGGTTGGGGTCAAACCCACAAGGAATATGGAAGGATATAGAAGAATGCTAGTATTTAAAGCTTTTGAGTCAATTATATCCTAAAGGGAAAATTTGTAAAAGTAACAAGTAATATTAATGAGAAATTGAAGGTTGATTCCAAATTAATGCAATTAACTAGGGTGAGTATTCCCCATGGATCCATAACTACTTCGATTTTTACACTTGTGATCTATCCCAATACTTCACTTGCAGAACTGATAACTAGGGTTCATCCAAATGACTGGTTCGTCCCTATTGGATGACTATACTCAACCACCGGGTGAGATCTCATGAGGGATTTCAATTTAATCATTATCAATTTGTTCAAAATTTAACTATCCTGCGACCACAACTCAAGTTAATACAATGACCAAAAGACCAAGGCTTTGTTGTAATTCTCTTTTCCTAATCTCTACCTCTCTAGGCTCAAGCAAGTAGAGAATTCTGGCAAGTCCTAACGTTGCACAATTATGAAAAGTTTAAGATTAATAAAACACAATACAAGCATTTAGTATTGGTTTAGAATAACATCATGCAAACCCTAGTTCGTTAATTCACCATGGTTCCCACAACCCTAGTTGTGGAGGTTTTAGCCTCTCATAATGATAAGTAAATTAATAGCATTCATAGACAAAAGCATAAATTAATACTTAAAATAATGATTGGAAGAAACTCATTGATTATTACAAAAATAAGGAAGAATGATTCAACACCAATTGTCTCAATGTATTTCTAACTCTCAATTCTAAGTTGTAAGTTATCTAAAAGTTCTCTCCAAAGTTCTCTCATTACATAAAAAATAAAGGGAATTTATAATAGTAGAGTTATGCCTTTCTTGTTCCTTTATGGATTTGATTTGGATTTTGTAGCTCCTTTTCCTAGTTGAAGTAGGATATACTTGTTAGCATCCAAACAAGGCTGTCGCGCATGTCATCGCGCCATACTGGTGCCACGTTACACACTCCATCGCGCAGGAAGGCAAGCCACTCACGCCTCTCCTCACGTTGGAATGCTGGCACGTTGCACGCCTGGTTGCGCAGCAAGGCAGGCGCCCTGTGCTACTAGTCGCGCAGGTGTGCCTGTTTAGCACTACATGCATTGATCTTGGCTTGTTCATTCCAACTTCTTCACATTCATTCCAAAAGCATCAAATACAACCAAATCCATCACTTCTAGCCCTGAAAGAATCTAATCATGTGCACTAGATCTTTTCATAAATATATAACATAAATACATGCAAGCACACATAATTTATTCTAAAAAAATAGTGAAGAATGGGCAAAATATGGCTAAGTGCGTAAATATGCCCTTCATCAAGTTCTCAATACACGATCAGATGCCATGAGTTATGACAACAATGTATGAGTCGTACTGACACACTCATGGTAAGAATCAGAGAGTCAAATACTTGGCATCCTTAGGGCATTATTCAATTGCATGGATCGTACCAGTATGGTACGAGTCGTATGAAGGACCCATAGGTTGACATATAGAGATGCCATCTTTCAGAAGTCTAGACCACGACTGCCACCTCTGAGTCGTAGTGAAAAATCGCGAGACATACCAACCTTTCATACCTGAGAGATCCAGAAGTTGCATATCATCACAAGTGCAGACAACAACTCGTAGCAGCATGCTATGATTCGTAGGTCATCCCGGCGTAGCAATCCTTATTAATTTAGGAAAGGATCTTTATTAAATGTATAAATATTTTTCTTTTATTTTTCATTAGGAGAGCTGATACTTTTCATTGTAATCATGTTTTTTTGGAGTTTCCCAACACGACTTGGACAACAACATACACGAAAACCTTGAGCAAGTTCATCATTGTGTTCTTGATTTTTTCAAAAGATTATTGTGCAATCGATCATTGGGTTTTTATTCCTGAAATCTTGTAAGTTGTTAATTATGATTTCTTCTGTGATTTGTTATTTCTTTCTTGAAATCATGAGTAGCTAAACCCTCCACAACTAAGATTGTGTGAACCATGGTGAAATAACATATTAGGGTTAGTGATTCTAAACCAATACTAATGCTTATATTTTTATTCTCTTCATGTTAATTATTTCTTAATGGTTCACAACGTTAGGATTAGCCCATATTCTCTACTTCCTTTAACCTAGAGAAGTAGAAATTAGGAAAACAGAAAGACATTAAAGCCTTGAAATTGATTTTCATTGAATAAGTTGAGTTGCGGGGGCAGGAAAGTTAATTTGAAATTATAGATAAAGATTAGTCGAAAGCGCTCATGAGGCCTAACCCAGTGAGTGAGTATAGTCTCTAATAGGGGCGAATCAGCCGTTTGGATAAAAGTAGTTTACCAATTCTACAGGATAAGTATTGAAATAGATCACAAGTGTAATAACCTGACCTACTTAAGAAGCCATGGACAACACTTCCATAGTTAATTGTATATCTTTTATAACAACACCATTTCACAATACTATTTCATATTGTTTTCTATTAAAACCCTCCATAGAAAATAATTGAACTAAAAGAGTAAATATTAGCATTAGACGATATCTTGACCATAGTCCCTGTGGGATCGACCATAACCTTGGTTGAGTTCTTTATTGACAACGACCGTGTTAAACTTCTTCTGCGGTGTAATTTGAGAGTTATCAAAAATGGCACAATATCCTGGGAATATGACTTAGGATTAGATTAATTTCTTTTAATTAACTTTTAGTCTTTATTTCCCCATTTATGTTTTCTTTTGTCTTTGTTTCACCCAAGTCACCACTTGGTAAATGCCAAGTACTCGAAGTAGTGGAAACCCCTAGTTCCAATTGACTAAGATCTCAAAAGGACACTGAGAAAAATGGCTTGTATTGAGACTCCTAAATAGATAGAAGCTAGATTAGTTGTTGAAGCTCACGAAGCTAATGAGGCCCACCAGGCGGAGTTAGCTCGACAAGTTGCTTTTCAAGAGGCAGAGGATGCCCAGGAAGAGGTTTATAATGCTGGCCATAATAGAAGGGGAAACAAAGGTCGTAAACCACATTAATTTCATAGATTTGACCCTCAATTTTATTATGATGAGGATCCATATATTGGTGAAGTTGGGTCAACAGAAGCTATTGTACCCCCACCTCTGCCTACCGAGGTTAAATTTGACATAACTAGCACGATAATTCAGGTGCTAAACATGAAGGGAGTGTTTTGTGGTAATGTTTCTGATGATACAAATCTCCACTTGATGAATTTTGTGGGTATTTTCAAGGCATATAGGTTGCCAGGAGTGAGCTAGGATGCTATCAGACTGAGGGTCTTTCCATTCAGTCTAGATGGTGAAGCAACTCTATGGTTGTCAGAGTTGCCAAATAACTCCATCACCAACAAGAGAGAAATAAACAAGCCTTTGATATCGCTCAAATCATATCCTTGTAAAAGTATGATGTGGACTTGTCAATAAAGAAACCAAAAAAGGTTGGGGTCGATCCCAAAGGGAATATGGTAAGGATGTAGAATAACACTAGTATTTACGCTTTTAGTTTTATTATTTCCGAAAGGGGGGTTTTAAAGAGTGAAACACGTAACAGTATTAAAGATTGAAATTGTTATCAAGTTGATGCAATTAACTAGGGAATTGTTCCCCATGGGTTCATAAATACTTTGGATTTTACACTTGTGATCTTTCCAAATATTAAGCTTCTAGAACTGATAACATAGGTTCATCCAAAAGACTGATTCTCCCCTATTGGATGACTATACTCAATCAGCAGGTTAGGTCTCTTTAGTGATTTCACTTTAATTGTTATGAATTTGTTCCAAATTAACTATCTGCGTCCGCAGCTTAAGTTATACAATAGATCATAAAGTTCAAGGCTTTGTTGTTCTTCTCTTTTCCTAATCTCTACCTCTCTAGGTTTAAGAAATAGAGAATTCAAGCAAGTCCTGATGTTGCGCTCCATTAAGAAACTTTTAATATTAAGATAAGACGATAAGAGCATTCATATTAGTTTAGAATCACTTCGTTCAAACCCTAGATAGTTAATTCACCATGGTTCCCAAAATCCTAGTTGTGCAGGTTTTAGCCTCTCATGACTGTAAGAAAAGAATTATCATTCATTGAAGAAAACATAATTAAGAATTTACAATGACGATTGAAATAAAAACCCACTTTATTATTGCACAATTCAACTTTGATCAATTCAAGAACAATGAAATAAACTCCAAGAATAATGGAAAACTCAAGAAGAATCTCCCAAAAATTCAAACTCCTTACTCAATGTATTCGTCTATTAAAAAAATAACCTGGAAAAGTATTTATACAAATAATTAGAAACCTTTCCTAAATTAATAGGGAAACTGACTAACTGCCGCTGCCTTCTCCTACGACTCGTAACTTTAACATACGAGTTGTAGCTTATCCCATATAATGCCTGCCAGCTCTGAATTTGGTGAAGTGTTGGGAGTTTGTATGACTCCTACAATGCTCCAATGAGTCGTACATTCCTTTCATGGTCTTAAATGATTTCTGGCATCCTCTGAATAAATCCATGAGCCTGGGTACAACTAAGACCTTACTCTTATGACTCGTGGTTTCCTTTCATACCATGAGATCTACCATTCCACATTATTTCTGAACATCTTAACGTTTCCTTGGATGATTCGTAGGTAGTCATCACGAATCGTAGTTACTACCCGTACCTGGGGACAAATCAAAGTGCATCCTTCTGTTGTTTTTCGTGACTGCTCTAGTACGACTTGTTCTAGGATGGTAAGACTTGTACCAAGAGTCGTACTTTGGCTTGCTCTTGTAAAGATCTTCTTAAATTTGCCATGACTCATTGTATGGATCGTATTGATATTTGTACTTAGCCCAATTTTTGCACTCTATTTCTTGCTTTCATAGCTTTAAACTCCAACATCTTATTTCCCTGACAACAAAGCGAAACTGCATCATATCCATATAAATACACCTAAGACCATGCATATTTTCTCAATTTTGAGCATCGAAAGTACTGTAAACCCACAACACATTAGCACCCTCAACTTAAGACTTTTGCATGTCCCCAGGAAAACAAAATAAAACTATAAAATGACGCTTAACTAGAAAGTAAAATAGAAGGCCTACAACCAACACAACAAAATTTGCACATACTATTATAATATATTGACCCCTTTTTCATTCAAACCAAGTTAGCTATGCACACATGTAACTACAAATCATGACATAAAAGGATCAAGACATGGTATCTAACTATTAGCGGAGAACTGAGCTATAACTAATGCTACTCACACAAACAATTGACTGAATACAATACAAACTATGTACCCTCATAGAAAATTAAGTCCCCAAAACTCACAGATATATATATCTAAATGAAACTTGGGACTAATCAAGCAGGACTCTCTGATAACATTTAAATTCACTCCTTACTAGGATGGAGTGCAAAAAGTCGTTGGAAAAGCAAATATACCCGACGAGTGTCGGGGTCGAAGCCTGTATGGAATTGGTTGATCATTCAAGAGTTATAAACTAATTCAAACTAAAATGCCGAAGCCTGTATGGAATTGGTTGATCATTCAAGAGTTATAAACTAATTCAAACTAAAATGCATCATTTTTCAACAATTTAGAAGTAAAAATGGGGGGAAAAGGGAAAACATTATTGAATTCTAATTTAAAACTAAGTGGGAGCAATTCCAATTGTTGCATTCTCAAGTGAATTGGCTAGGGGTGTGCTATGCATGGTTTAACAACTAGCATGGGATTACTTCATTCTCTAGGATTAAAATTCAAATTAAATAACTATATATAAATCACATTCTCATGTTTCTCAACACAAGAATGTCTATGCCTTGGGTTTCCTCAAACCCCAAGGCCAAAATCAATCTATCAACCACAAGAGCTTGAGGAAGGATCAACTATCTCTAGCATAGATCCTTTAATGGAGTGAAAATGTGGGTATTGACTATCTCTAGGTCAACCCCATAAATCCACACTCCAAATCCTCCCTATCGTCTTCTCACCCATTTCTCACTTTTTTCTCTCAAACAAAAGTAAGGAAAGTAAAGAAAAATTCATTTTTGCAACCATCAATTTTTACAATTAAATCTTGGGACGATACAATAGATCTAATTTTTCAATAAGAATCTAAGAGTAAATCATAAGTACCCATTTATAATTACAAACCCACCATGCACACTCCTCTATCTAGCAAGTTAAACTTACATGCTTATATATAGAGAGAAGATACAAACAGAACTTTTCTCAACATTCATAAAATGAGTTCATCAACTTGCTTCACAAGGTTTGCAATAATGGTGGAATTCCCCCACAAGGGAGGTTCCTCAAGAAAAAGAATTTTCTATTCCATAATTCTACGTTAAAAAATTGAGTGAATGATGAATAATGGATGATTCAATGAGTGGTGTACAATGAGGGTGATGTAAATATATGTACTTTCTTGTGTGCAACTTTTCACAAGTGCCCTTGAGGTTTCTAGGTACTTTGGTAACCTTTTCAGATGTTTTTACCCCTTCTTCAATGGCCTCACATGAGAACCACCGGCGTTTCGCTTGTGCTAATCCGCAAAGCATCGATTTCTCGCTGGTGGAAGAAAGACATGGAGTAGGTAGAACTGACAACAGACTGGTGGTTGACCGGCATTAGGCCAATGATTTGCCGGTGGCAGACTACCAAACGCGGTTGGGAAGAAGTTTTATAGGCATTGGCTTTTGTGTTTCGCCTGCGTTTCGCACTTTCATATCCGTATTTCACCATTTCAAAGAATGTCCTTAACACCACTTTTTGAGTTCAAGTCTTCCATTATCTTTGTCTTCTTTCCTTCAAATGCTAACTCATCAACTTTCATCTCGAACTTCATGCGTTTTTCTCGACTTCATGCTTTTCTCTACTCAAGCTAAGTACCTGCAAAGATCAAAGAGAAAGGGCATAAAATCAACCTAATTGACTTGAGAACTTAATAAAAACTCATGTTTAACAGCCTAATGAGTTGGTAAATTTTCAACTCATCAAACCTCCAAACATGAACCATTGCTTGTCCTCAAGTAATGCAATCCTTTATAGTTGAGAAAATGGAACAACATGTTATATATGAGTATGTACACCAAGGATCAAGCAAGGCATTCCTTCACAAGAAGACACTGCTAGAGCTTAGAGCATAAGGGGAGTTGCACACAAGACCATCAAGCCTCAAGACAAACCCAGAATTATACACCGACTCAAGAAAAAGAAAAGACTCAAACTATGTTGCACAAGCTTCAATAGGTGACACAATCATTAATCATATCTTGCATGCATTTCTTTTATTCAAACAAGGGGCGTATTTCATCAAAACAAGTTCAAGGATCATCTCAAGTCATTGAAAATTCACATTCAAAGCTCGCCTTAAAGTTCGCTACACACTTGTCTCATTCATACCTCTCACTTGAGAACATTTTAAAGCATGTGTTCCAAGGAAGTGATGCTACTCACAAGAAGATACAATCTGAAAAACTTCAAAGCATTTCACACATAATTGATTTTATGATTAGGAAAATATGCTAACTCAAACAAAGAAATTCAAGTGCATACAAATTGACCCATAGGCTTTCCCTTCATGTAACTCTCCGCTAATGTAAAGTTGCTACACTCAAAATTACTAAGGACTTGCAGGATATCATAAAGGTTAGGGGTAAGGATAGCACAAATGTTTAGCTCTAGTGACTAGAACCTCCCTAATTCCTTTCATAAACACTTGCAACATCCGATCACACTATTTGAAATCACCTCTCTTTATCTCTCCTTGTTTATCATTTTCATCTTTTGTTTATCAAGAGCCACCCTTATAACACCTTTGGATTCCATCATTAGTCTTATCTAAGCAAGAGGTAGCACCTTTCAATAATTCGTTTCTCATAATGATTAGAGATTTATTCAACCCACCAATTCGCTCATTTTCTTTGGTGCTACCTCACCTTGAAGCTCATATTTTTCCCTTTTTGAAAACCCTCAAACTTAGGCTTTTTCCTCATTTCAATTCATTTCTTAATCTCTCCCCATCTTTTGGGCATTAAGTCCCATTTTTCATTCTTTCGTCACCAGAAAATTGTAATACCCCAAAAGTTCCTAAGAAATAAATGGGAGAATTAGAAATGAGTTCTGCAGAAAAATCTATGTTTTTACACCAGAACAACTCGTGGTATGAGTCGTGACAGGAAGTGATGGGTCATGGTCTCAATTATGGTGGAATTCCGAAGTTGGTGTCCATACCATGAGTCACACCGCAAGTCATGTGGTGTAGGTATGACTTGTGGTTAGGAGTTGTGATGAGTTTCCTTATGGTGTTGGAGTATGATGTCACGGATCATGGTACGACTCATAGTAAGTAACCACGAGTCGTGATGGAAGTCGTGGTCAGGAATTGGCAGGTGAGGGGGCTGATAGTATGACTCGTGGTAGGACACCAAAAGTAGTGATATGCGATTGTGGTAAGATTCAGAGATGCTTTAGGGAGGAGCAGTGGTTACCATGAGAGGTAACCATGAGTCGTTACTTCATGGTACAACTAGTGGTGAGAGTCTTTATGATTGGGAGTCCCCATTTTCCATATTTTTTCATTAAGGGCATGTTAATAATTCCTAAGCTCCTAAGTCCTAAATTACATAATTTTAAGCTCTGTTATGAGAATTTTAAAAGGGTTTAGCCTATCCTAATTCATTCAACTCCTATGCATGCAAGAGTAGAGGTTTCTCTTTGAAGATCAAGATTGAAACCCTCTGATTCTCTTGGGCTTTCAAGGAAGAGTGCAGAATCAGATTTTTCAAGTATGTAGGGCTATGAATGAGAGTTCCTTTCACTCTCATGCTCAAAATTCTCTTCAATTCTATGAATTTAAGTTCTAGATCAATTTCATGATCTTATGGGGCTTATTCCCAATTTTATGAAATTCTCCATGATTTATCTATGGGTCAATTCTCTTCATGTTTCAAATCATGTTTTAAGATCTATGGGCAGATTTTATACCTATTGTGACTATTAATTCATGGTTTTAAATTTTAATCAAATTATGCCCAATTATGAAAGTTTCATGAAAAGTCAAATTTATGATTCTAATATGATTGTGATTCTCCTAAACTCTAAATTATGATTTTTGATTTATGATATGATTTCTTTCAACTACTCTTCATGAATTTATGAATTTCACATATAGTGATTTTTCTCAAGAAAGTATGTTCTTCATGATTTATGAGTTTATGATTTTGGCTGACTCAGGGGTCCTAATTCATGGCTAATCATGTATTTCAAATATGATCAAGTATGTTACGATTCATCTAGCCATGAACTTCACGTATGACTTCATGATTACTATATGTGTTACACTCCATAAATTTCTATCATGTAGCAGATGCGTTCATATGTATGTTGAGTGTTTTGGAGTACGATACATATGGAAAAGGGCTCGGGGAATGAATGCATGAGCGCGTGGTCAAGAAAGCAGGAGGAAGGAGATTGGAGGAAGGCCACAAGGGGCGGCGCATTGCAGGACTCCCTCGCCCAAAAGGGGTGGCTCATTGCGCCCTATTCCGGCGCAATGGGAGGCTTGCCGCCTCCCCATGCCACCTCCTCCTATATATATGTTTTAAGTGTGAAGTTCATCTCATTTGAAAATATTTCCCAAAATCGGACCTGTGACCTTATGAAAGGTTCTATCAATTTTGCTTCTTTTTCTCGTCAAATTATGCTGCTAAACTCCGTCCAAACGTAAATTCACCTTGGATAACCAGGTATAGGCCTATGAGGAATGTCTCTGTGGAGTTATTTCTTGGAAATTCTCCTGGAATATCAGAACCCTACTGAGTAAAAGTTGTCGAATGTCGATCTTTTTATCGGAAAACTATGTCCTCGAGCTCGAGGTTTCAATTTCTTCACAGTAGAAATTTTAATTGAGTACTAAGCGACTACAAGTGATGAGTAAGTGCATCTACCTTATAGACTCTCGAGAATTTTTTAGTTTTCAGCCGAATTAAACAAAGTTAAATTGTAGTCAACGTTCTTTGAAAGACATTGTTGTTTTCCAACTCCTACTATTAAAATAGCCTTATTTTCTCAGTGTAAAGGCCGCAACAGATTGGAATTAATAGCTTAAGGTGGGAAACTATTTGATGAACAAAAGTCGGTATTCAAGGTATGTTAAGGCTTATCCCTTCAGCAAGTTATTCTCATCGTATAGTGATATGACCTATTCTTCTGAAAGTAGAATATGATCTTATATGTTCTGATTAGCTGCTGCTAGTAGATAATGATTAAGTATGTTGTGATTAGCTTCTACAAGATGTATTAAGAGTATATTGCAGTATCCCTCATCGAGAAAGAATATGTTAAGTGTGACTCATATTAGGAGTGCCATAAAAACTCCTCTATTCTTCTATTCACTGTATTAGTAGAATTCTGATGTTTTGCTGTCATGCCAAGGCCTTAGAGGCTTAGGGTCAGCTGTTGCGACTGAGTTGGTAAGTTGGACAGCATAGGGGCGCAGCCGAGTGATATAACTTTTAATTTGATGCCTGTATTGTCAGTAAAGCTCGCCTAGAGGCCATTGGCATACCTTGATGCCTCCAAGGATAGAATTTGGATAAGATGGTCTTACCTTAGAGCCAACGCCACCAGGTTTGCCTAGTGAATGAGTGACAACCTACCATTTAGTTAGTTACTGCCAGTGACTGTTAGTTCCAGTCGACTTAGTGCTTGTCATATAGGTCACCCAGGAAGTTATCCTAGTTGTACAAGTCAGATAGACCCTTGGGTACCCAAAGGAGGTTTCCTTATTAGTAGTTGGATGTGGGGCCAATTCCCTAGCCTGAGCGTATAGATACTTAGGTGCAAGTTGCCCTGAGTGACTAGGTCCAGATAAACCTGCCTATGAGGCTATGAATCACCAGAGAAGACATATGAAATCTGAACAGACCAAGTTAAGGTCTAAGGGACTAGAACCATAGTAGTGCAGTATTACCTTCAGGCTAAGAATTATAGTAAGCTGCCTGTGGAAGGTTAGGTCTGACTACTCAGGAGCATGTCCAGTTAATAGCAGCCCTATAGTTGTTCTAAGCGAGGGAACTAAATAATTGGTTGCCTGTGACCTTACCTTTCACTTATGAGCTATCATTGTCCTAACATGACATTCATAGTATCGTTTAGGCCACTCTAGACCATTAGAGATTATGATCATTGCTAGGACACTTTGGTTAGGTATAGGCACATGAGGTGTGCCTGTTGACGGCTATATAGACTATTCTAGAGAAGAGTAGGGATCACATTAGGACGAGAGGGCCAAGTATTCCTTTTGAGTGGATAGATTGAGACTTAAGTGTAGCACATCAGTTGGGATTGCCCCCACCTAGGATAGCCTTCCGTTGACCAACTTTAGGGTTGCTAACCGTGTCATTGCCTTCGGGGCTATTAATCACTCAAAGGAGCTATATGATGTTGCTCAGAGGTGCTTTGTGATGTCCCAAGGGACTATATTCAGGCCCAAAGGTCGTATTACAGTCCATGGGCAAATGGGCTTCTAGTTTTATGTCGTATCAGCATCACTGACCCTCCATCGAGCCTTGTGTGCCCAGGGTATAGTTACAGGAGCCTAAAGGGCTCAGACACAATTATAGGAGTCCATCGAGCTCAGTTGTAGATTCAGAAGCCAGGAATATTGGCTATAGTTACCATAGAATCATAAGGACCTTGTTAGGGGTATATAGACTGAATTGTATTTGCCAGGGCTTATGGGGGCAACAATAGGTTATTTCTGTGTTGCTTGCACTTTCCAGTATTATGGGGGCTAGGTTAGGTTCTTTTTTGTATTCTTGCCTGCTAGATATAGCTTATGAATGTATAGTCGTACAACTTCAACTCTTATACGTGTAGTGGGTTACTAGATGCAGGTCAAGGATAAGAAAGCTTACAAGTTAACTTCTACCCCTTCTTACATTCAGTTCTTTATCAGCTTTTATTTAGCTTTTCATTACTGCCTTACATATTCGATACATATTTTACTGACGCCCAACTATGGGGCACTGCATACTTTCCTGCAGGTTTAGAAAGGAAGGTTTCGCAATCTCCTAGTAGTTGTTTAGAATGAGAAATTTTGCTAGTTCCTTTCATTTAGAGTTGCCAAGTTGTAAAGGTTACTTTTGTCTTATTTGTATAGAATTTGGGTAGGCTGGGGCCCTGTCCCGACAAATATTTCTACTCTTAGAGGCTTGCAGACTATAGTCTTCAGTTAGTGGTTCGTGTTGGCCATGTGGGGCCTATAATTGTTATGTTTTGTATGTTGGCCATGTGGGGCGTAGTATAGCTTCCAGTTAGCAGCCTTGTCAGCTATAGTGCAATATGACTACTTGTTTACATTCTATTATAACTAGACAACATGGTGGTCTTATCGGCCCACATAGGATTCCTTTACTATTGTGCTGCTGGGTTAGCTATTTTCTGTTATAGGTGTTACGTGGCCTTGTCGGCCCGAGGCTGTGTTTATAATCGAGATATAACAGTTTGTTTTCTTGATTTTGAGTAGTTGGTAGGCAGTAGAGGTGCATTTCCCTAGCCAGGCCAGCCCAGATCTCAGTGTGGCATTAGGTTCTAGTCATATCTCCTAAGGTGGCATGACAAACTTGGTACGAGAGCAATGGCGTATCCTAGGGAGTCTGCAAGCCGTGTACAGTAGAGTCTTGTTTATAAATATGTTGTGAACCACAATCTATAAGTAGGAGGCTTAGAGACATGATAGTATGGTTAACCTTTCTTCTTCTCAGATCATGTTATAAAGCCGAGTTTTACAGGGTTGAGTCCCTAAGCTTTCATTGTTATGTTCGTCTAGATATATAATAGAATGATTCTATCTGAGGGATCATTCCCCCTTTCAGACTGGAATAGAATTATTTTTGATTCTAATGTTGATATGAGACGGACTACCGCCAGCCACAAGTCAGATACAACAGCAGGAGAGGGTACCCGTGAAGTGCCACAGTTGGGGAACGTCCCAGTCTAAAGGTGAAAGGGGATGTATTTTAATCCCCCAAGCACCCTCCTGGGGCACCAGGAATCTTTTAAGGTAACTAACATGCCAGCATCGTTCTTAGTTCTTCTTACACCCTTAGAACAGGAGGTTAGGAGTGTGGTATATATATGAGTTGGCTTACTTACGTAGACCTGTAGAATTAGACAAGGATGATAGTAATGTTGCCATTAACTGGAATATGCGAGGGACTGTGTGATTATGATGTTTGTACCTCCATCTTTTAGAGTTGGTTGAATTTCGCACCTTAGCCCTGTTATAGAATGATAGGGTCATTTTCCACCTCCCAATTTGTTCTTTCAGTACAGAAGAAAGAGTAAGTATCAATGCCATGTTGCCCAAAATAAATAGTAAATGAGGGATAGAACCGTTGATTCCAACAAAGTGTTAGAAAGAGGTTAGACCCCTAGTGTTCAAAAAGTTACTGAGACTATCACAATAGTAAATCAGTAGGGCAGATAACATTTCCAGTAGCACCCAAGTACGTGTAAGAGTCTATCAGCAATAAACCTCCAATAGTTGTAAAGCTCAGGTCAGAAATAGGTTGATTCAATGGTAGTGTGCTGATGACGATAGTGAATGCCTGAAGAGTAATGGCTATGGCCCCTAGCTTGTTATGTCGAATGATAAAGAGATTATATGAGGGGACCAGCCCGAGTGCGGAATAGGAAAATATAGGTTTGTAGACTTGACCAGTAGTATCCTTTCCAGTAAGGGGCATGGGGCACGAACCCCAGTTTCCAGCCTATAGAAGTAAGGGAAAGACATGAATACCAGCTCTAGGAGGAAAGAAGAATTACCTCTAGACTGTAGCGGGCTGATAGAGCTCGGAATCGCCGCTGAATGTAGAGAAATGAGCATTAGGCTAACATTTAAAGGATAGTGATATTATGTCCTAGGATGCTGTGGTACCACCTTTAGTGGTGGTAGCAAAGTAGTGATGGTACGAAGACCCCTACCTAGTGCAGTCAGAAACAAGGCCCAGTATGGAGTCATTGGCCTATGAGATAATACGGGAAAAGTCTTGAGACCTAGAAGTGGACTTTGCGTCCTAAATATGGCAGGGCTTCATACTACATTATAGCACAAGTACACCATGTTCTTTATTCCCTCCACCTAGGTTTGACGCAAACGCATCAGGTTATAAAAGAAATCAAATGGTGACACAGGAAGAAGAAGGATATTATCAAGTCGTTGTACAGAGCTCCAATGGCCAGCAAGGGCAAGCTGGACAACAGAAACTGAGCAGGCTAATTCAGGAGACAGTTGTGCTTGCGTGGAAGTGAGGAGTAGTCAACACAAATATAGCTACAAGGTTACCTCATTCTAGGTATAACTTTGACCTTATTGAGTCATCGTCGAATAGCTAAAGAGGTCAACTCATTCTTCCCAGTCAGAATTACATTTAAGTTAAAGATTACGCTGAGTTAAATACAAAGAGATTGTCCAGTTGTGTGGGTCCCCCTACCTATTTCAGTGAGACATAAGGGCAAACCCATAGCAAGGTTTTGGAAAAAGGTATCAGAATGGATTGAGACGTAAGCTAAGTTGACTTCTCATCCCCAAGTGAATGGAAAAGCTTAGCACACTATTCAAATCCCCGAATATGTGTTACAAGTGGAAGTGTAGGTCCCCTATATGATGTCCTAAAGCAGGTAAGCTAGGGATAACTTAACCAGGCATACTACATCAGTCAGGGGGAAAAGTTAAACGTATTAGAAGATATGTACCGACAACCCAGAGTCTCCAGAAGTCCTACTCTAATGTATGGCGTAGGGAGTTAGAGATTGAAGCAACAACTGGATATTCCTGAAAATTCTGCCACTTAAGGGTGTTATAAGATATGACAAGAAGGGCAGTTTTAGCCTTGGATTTACTAAGCTATACCAGATTCTACGGAAGGTCGACTAAGGGGCCTATGGGATAGAGTTTCCTTTGATGCTAGTATCTGTTGATCAACACCACGCAAGCACATGGGGGACCTTTTCTCAGATTGACCTAATCAAGGATGCTTTGGTTACAAAAGATTCGTCCCACGTGAAGTCTCCAACAGTTATACTAGATCGTCGGGTCCGTAAGGGCTACCTTGAGAATCAAAGGTGTGATCCATTAAAGTCTTAGAGGGGAACAAGATTTAGATGAGATGAATTGAGAAGCTAAGCATGATGTGATGTTTGGATTTTTCCAGGCTCTACGCCGATAGTGTATAAATTCAGACAATTTTTTTTAAGGTAAGATAGTTCAGGTGTTGTATGGTTGTTTTTGTTGCTATTATTATCAATTGTGTACATATACGTGGTGGAACTATGTTTCAGTTGTAGGTAGTGTCTTATGAGACACCTATGTTGGACTTTTCTATGTTTTAGGTTTTTGAATAGTCCGGATTATAGAAAAGACTCTGCTGAAATTTTCCAGCCATAGCTAAAATAGTTGAGTCTCCTAAGCTTAAGATTACATTTGAGGACGAATGTTCCTAAAGGGGGGATGATGTTACGCCCCATAATTTTCTATCGTGTAGCCAATGCGTTTGTATGTATGTTAAGAGTTTTTGAGTACGATGCATATGGAAAAGGTCTCAGGGAATGAATGCGTGAGCACGCGATCAAGCGAGCGGGAGGAAGGAAACCAGAGCAAGGCAATAAGGGGTGGCGCGTCGCGGACCTACCTCCCCCGCAAAGGGTGGCACGTCGCTCACCTATTCCAGCATGATGGGAGGCGTGCCGCATTCCCCTGCCGTTGTCTCCTATACATATGTTTTAAGTGTGAAGTTCATCTCATTTGAAAACATTTACCAAAATTAGACCTGCGACCTTATGAAGGGTTCTCTCAATTTTTCTTCCATTTCTTATAAAATTATGCTGCTAAACTCCATCCAAATGCAAATTCTCCTTGGATAACGAGGTATAGGCCTATGAGGAACGTCCCTGCGGAGTTATTTCTTGGAAATTTTCCCGAAATACAAGAACCTATTGAATAAAAGTTGTCGAAATCACTTCTAATTGAGTCCTAAGTGACTACAAGTGATGGGTAAGTGCGTCTACCTTCTAGACTCTTGAGAATTTGTGAGTTTTCAGCCGATTTAAATAAAGTTGAATTGTAGTCAACGTTCTTTAAAAGACATTGTTGTTTGTCGACTCCTAGTATTAAAATAGACTTATTTTCTCAGTGTAAAGGCCGCAATTGAGTGGAATTACTGGCTTCAGGTGGGAAATCGTTTGATTAACAAAAGTCGGCATTCGAGGTATGTTAAAGTTCATCCCTTCAGCAAGTTATCCTTGTCGTATAGTGATACGACGTATGATTCTTAAAGTAGATAATGATCTTATACGTTGTGATTAGATGCTGCCAGTAGATAATGATTAGGTATATTGTGGTTAGCTGCTGAAAGACGTATTGAGAGTATATTGTAGTTTCCCTTATTGGGAAAGAGTGTGTTAAGTGTGACTCACGCTAAAAGTGTCATAGAAACTCCTCTATTCCTCTGTTCACTATATTAGTAGAATTTTGATGTTTTGCTATCATGCCAAGGCCTTAAAAGTTTAGGGTTATCTGTTGGGCCAGAGTTGGTATGTTGGACAGCATAGGGGCACATCCGGGCGATATAACTTTCAGTTCTACTTCTACATTGTTAGTAAAGTTCGCCCAGAGGCCATTGGCGCTCCTTGATGCCTCCAGGGATAGAATTTGGATAAGGTGGTCTTACCTTAGAGTCACCAGCACCAGGGTTGCCTAGTGAAATGAGTGACATCTTGCCATCTAGTTAGCTACTACTAGTGACTATTAGTTTCAATCGACTTAGTGCTTGTCATACAGGTCCGCCGGGAAGTTATCCCAGTTGTACAAGTCAAATAGACCCATGGGTACCCTAAGGAGGTGACCTTATTAGTAGTTGGATGCAGGGCCCATGCCCCAACCTGCATGTATAGATACTCAGGTGCAGGTTGCTACGAGTGACTAGGTCCATTTATACCTGCCTAAGAGGTTATGAATCACCTAGAGAAAGCATATGAAATCTGCACAAACCAAGTTAAGGTATAAGGGACTAGAACCATAGCAGTACAGTATCACCTTTAGGCTAATAATTATAGTAAGTTGTCTGTGGAAGGTTAGGACTGACTGCTCAGGAGCATGTCCGATTAGTAGCAACCCTACAGTCGTTCTATGCAAGGGAACTAAATAGTTGGCTGCCTGTGACCTTACCATTTGCTAATGAGCTATCATTTTACTAACATGACATTTAGAGTATCGTTTAGTCCACTCTAGACCTCACCCTATTCTGTCTAGGACATTAGAGATTATGATCACTGCCAGGACACTCTAGTTAGCTATAGGCACACGGGGTGTACATGATGACGACTATATAGACTATTCTAGAGACAAATAGTGATCACATTAGGTTGAGAAGGCTAGATACGCCTTTTGAATTGCTAGATTGAGACTAAGTGTAGCACATCGGTTGGGATTGTCCACACCTAGGATAGCCTTCTACTGACCAACTTCAGGGTTGCATGCTGTGTCATTGCCTACGGGGCTATTAATCGCTCAGAGGAGCTATGTGATGTCCCAAGGGACTATATTCAAGTCCAAGGGCCATATTACAATCCATCCATGAATGGGGTTCTACTTTTATGTTGTATCAGCATCACTGACCCTCCATCAAGCCTTGTGTGCTCAGGCTACTGTTATATGAGCCCAAAGGGCTCAGACATGGTTATAGGAGTCCAGGGGGCTAAGTTGCAGCCCCAATAGCCAAGTAGGTTGGCTATAGTTACCAGTAGAATCATAAGGACCTTATTAGGGGTATACATATTGATTATACTTTCCAGGGCTTATGGGGGCCCCAGTAGGTTATTTCTGTGTTGCTCGCACCGTCCAAGCTTATGGGGGCCAGATTGGTTCTTGTTTGTATTCTTTCCTGCAAGCTATAACTTAAGAATGAATAGTCGACAACTTCAGCTCTTATACGTGTTATGGGTTACTAGACGCAGGTTATGGATAAGAAAGCTTACAATTTAACTTATGCCCCTTCTTACTATTCACTTTTAGTTCTTTATCAACTTTTATTCAGATTTTCATTGTTGCCTTGCATATTCGTTACACATTTTACTGACGCCCAACTATGGGCGCTACATACTTGCCTGCAGGTTTAGAAAGAAAGGTTTCGAGATCTCCTAATAGCATTTTAGAGTCTGCAGTTCGGCCATCTCCTTTCATTTGGAGTTGCTAATTTGTAAAGGTTACATGTCTTTTATTTGTATAGCGTTTGGGTAGGCCGGGGCCCTATCCCAACCAATATTTCCACTCTTAGAGGCTTGCACACTACAATCTTCAATTAGTGGTTTATATTGGTCGTGTGGGGCCTATATTTGTTATGTTTTATATGTTGGCCATGTGGGGCCTAGTATAGCTTCCATTTAGCAGTCTTGTCGGCTATAGTGTGAATATGACTGCCTGTTTTCATTCTGTTATAACTAGACAAGCATGGTGGTCTTGTCAGCCCAAATAGGATCCCTTTACTATTATGTTGCAGGGTTAGCTATTTTCTGTTATAGGTGTTTCATGGCCTTGTCTCCCCTAGGCTATGTTTACAACTGAGATATAGCAGCTTGTTTTCTTAATGTCGTTGATAGGCACCAAAGGTGCATATGCCCAACCAAGTTAGCTAGATCCCAATGTGGCATTAGCAGTCAGATCCCAATGTGTCATTAGGTGCCAGTCATGCCTCCCAAGGTGGAGCATGACAAACTTGGTATCAAAGCAACGTCGTATCCGCATTAACAAGGGTCCGCGTTGTAAACACTTTTCCACATTCTGTTTGGTTGGCAACCTATAAATAGAGCATTTCAAGCCTATGGAGAAATATTTAGATGAGGAATAATGCCCCTATATTCTAACATTTATTATTCCAAAAAGACATAACGACATCCCTCACATAAGGGACAAGAAGTAAAAGATGCAATATCTATTACTTGGTAATAGAAAATTGGAAAAGAAACTAGGGGTGAAATTTATAAGGTAAAAGTGGAAGAAAAACTGGTGAAACTTTATGGCATCATGTTGCGACATTAAATTAGGCACTTGTTGGAAGGCAACTCAATTTGTAAAAGTGTAGTTTTTCTTGTTTTTATTCAGTGTCATTTTTTTGTGGTTTTTCTTTGGCTAAGAAAGGGAAGTCTAAGTACCTAGAATCAAAGCTAAGGAGAATGGTATGAGCTTAAGCGTGCGGTGGTTTGACCAGTGAATCAAAGAGACATGCTGCTACCTACGCCCTAGAGGGCCTCAAGCAGTAATTTCTCACTCTTATCTTATCTTTAATTTTAGATGCTCTGAGGACAGAGCATGATTTTTTGTGTGGGGTGAGGGGATATATCCCATTTTGAGGTTAAGGATGAGCAAGCCAGCAGGTTTCGTTGAAAGTTTTTGAAAATGGCATGTCTCATTCAACCTTTGGTCTTTCTTCTGACATCAATTCTTTATCGAAAGGGAGACCTTTGAACCGGGTGAATTTTCAATTTTAGAGTCAATTTTTTTTTATCTTCATAGAGTTGTGCCCTTCCCTGTGATATATGGATGATGATCTTCTTAAGAGAAACTAGTCACATTCTTTTCTTCTTTTTAGGATTGAGTCATATATCATTCACATGTGTTCTTGTTTATATTCCACTTAGCGACTATGCTAGAGTTAATAAAGTGGTCATTTTGAATGCATAAGTGATGAATCCATGAGAGACACACATATCTCTTTAATTTGTCTCAAAAAGTTATTTTAAGGGCTTAATAATAAAAAAATTCATTAAATATGATTATCTGAATGTTTAGCTATAGGAAACCAACAAGATTCTTGATTGCTGTGAGATGTGAGATAAATTGACTTGTTTGTACATATTGTAACATCCAAAACATGTCTTAGTGTATGTATGATAGCTAGTTGTTCGGGAGTTAGGATATGATCAAGGCATTCTTTGAAAAAGTCGTGTTTGCCCATGTTTCTTTTACCTTCCTGAATATTGTCCCTAGTTAACCCCCTTTGAGCCATAAACCTTATTCTTTCTTAGCCACGAAAGTAGGTTAATCCCGTTTTTTGTGAGACCTCAGACTTATTTATCCAATGTAGTCTTAGGCACTTTAATACTTAAAAGTAATGGTCTATTGAAGTATAATATTAAGGGAAAAATAAAAAATTATGGTAAGAGGATAAAAATGGGAAAAAGGGGTGCCCACAAAATTGTATTGTTTACCTACTACTAGAATAATGAAAGATAGAGTTTTAATTGCAAAATCCTTATTGATTCTATATGTAGAGACTAGCAGTCAAGTAGTGATAAAGGGGAATGACAAGAAAAGAAAAAGGATGAGTTATCTGAAGGGTGAACAAGCAAGAAAAACGTGGTGGACAAGAAAAAAATGAAAAAATATCTTAAAAGTGCTTAGGATGGTAGTCACTATAAAAGAAATATCATTCCTACCCGTCCTTTAGCTGATATTACAAACAAAAATAGTCCTTGTGATCTGAATCTCTTGAAACAACCAAGTAGTCTGAATGTACATGTGACATATATGCATTACATCATTTATGAGCGTAGGGGTGCCTTACTATATTCCATGTATTAGTATTGATAATCTGAGAGAGGAACATCACTTTAGGAAATTTCTCTATGTCTGGAATGCTCTGGGGCACTACGTCTCTCATCTCGCCAAGGTGTTGAATGAAAAATCTCCTAAAGTTTGAAACTTGGTGCCCGGTGCCAGCCATAGCCCCAACTTTGGTGCATATTTTTCTGAAGTTTGGAATTTGGATTTCAGCACCAGCCATTGCCCCATCTCCCTCTTCCCACACTCTAAAATCTTTACACCTTGGGCTAATTAGGGTTCTTTTTCCTTGGTTTCCTACTCAAAACAACTAAAGTAATTTGTTACTGTACAGAAGACACAAACACATAAATTTATGCATTTCCTAAGGAATATGAACTCAAAATAAGGTAAAAGATGGGCAAAACATGAAAATGGGCATAGAAATATGCCCCACATCACCATCCCACACTTAAACTGTTATTCGTCCTCGAACAATCCTTATTTACATACATAAAATCATATTTTACCATCACACTTAGTACCTCTATCAATTCACACTCAAACGGCTAGCATAGAGTATAAGATTAAGTGGTTCATCAAGATAGATCAATTCACACCAAGCACAAATAGATTTCTCTCAATCAAAACTACACAACCTCTAAAATTGACTCATTTTTCTTTCAAAATAGGGCCAACATGATCAAGCATAAACACATGCAACAAATAGTATACTGACTTAGGCCTCCCCATGAGTCACATCACGACTCGTGGGCTGCTCTCACGGGTCTCCTCACGACTCCTTTTGTGCTTGATGCCAGATTTATAGTTTTTCTCCGATTCAAGTCCTGGGTCTGTTCTTTGGGCTTCCGGAGTATAACACTTATGGTCCATAAATACATCCACGTGGACCCCATACAAATAATGTCACCATATCTTCAAGGCGAATACCACCGCGGCTAATTCAAGATCATGGGTCAGGTAATTCTTCTCGTGAACTTTCAACTGTCTGGAGGCATATGCTATAACTTTCCTGTGATGCATCAACACACACCCAAGTCCGATCCTTGAAGAATCACAATACACCACGAACCTATCGGTACCCTCCGGTAGGGTTAACACTGGTGCTGAAGTAAGTCGAGTCTTCAACTCTTGGAAGCTCTTCTCACAAGCCTCTGACCATTGGAATTTCACCTTCTTTTGGGTCAATTTGGTCAAAGGTGTGCCAATAGATGAGAAACCTTCCACAAATCTCTTATTATAGCCGGCTAGACCCAAGAAGCTTTGAATATATGAAGGATTCACCAGTTTAGGCCAATTCTTCACTGCCTCGATTTTGTGAGAATCCACCTTTATACTCACTTGATACCACATGGCCCAAAAATGCTACGGAGTTCAACTAAAACTCATACTTGCTGAATTTGGGATATAATTGACGATCCTTGAGAGTTTGAAGCACCACCCTCAAATGAGCGGCATGCTCCTCCTCGCTCGAGAGTATATCAAGATATCATCGATGAACACAATCACGAACATGTCCAGGTATGGCTTGAACACCCTATTCATCAGGTCCATAAAAGCTGCAGGAGCATTTGTTAGTCCAAAAGACATAACTACAAACTCATAATGACTATACCGCGTCCTGAAGGCTGTCTTCGGGATGTCACTCTCCCGAACACTGAGTTGATGGTACCCGGATCTGAGATCTATCTTTGAGAAACACTTGGCACTCTGAAGCTGATCAAATAAATCATCAATCCTGAGTAGAGGATACCTGTTCTTGATAGTAACCTTGTTCAATTATCGATAATTGATGCACATATGAAGAGAACCATCTTTCTTTTGGACAAAGAGAACTGATGCACCACATAGGGACTTGCTCGGTCTAATGAAACCCTTGTCTAACAAGTCTTTCAACTGTTCTTTCGACTCCTCTACTCGGCTGGAGCCATTCTATAGGGAGGAATAGATATAGGCTGCATGTCGGGAAGAAGGTCAATACCAAAATCAATCTCCCGCTCGGGAGGGATTCTCGGTAAATTCTGGAAAGACCTCTGGATACTCACTAACTATTGGAATTGACTACATAGTCGGGGTCTCGGACTCAACATCCTTAACCCTAACTAGATGGTACACACAACCCTTAGAATTCATCTTCTTGACCTTAAGGTAGGAAATGAAATGACCTACTAGCACAGCTGAACTACCCTTCCATTCTAAGACTGGCTCACATAGAAATTTGAACTCTACTGCTCGGGTTCTACAATTAACTAAGGCATAACATACAAATAGCCAATCGATACCGAGAATAACATTAAAATCAGTCATGGATAACTCTATCAAATCTGCTGAGGTGACCTTCTGAAGGACTGAAATCGGGCAACCTCTATACACTCGTCTAGCTATAATTGAGTCACCTACTGGAGTAGAAACTGAGAAGGGTTCTGACAAGACTTCAGGACTGACTCCGAATCTACTGGCCACATAAGGTGTCACAAAAGACAAAGTAGCCCCTAGATCTAACAAAGCATAAACATCAATATGGAAAACTCGTAACATACTATTGACTATATCCAGGGAGACCTCCTACTCCTGGCGGGATACTAAGGCATAAAATCTATTTTGGTGCTAATTGCCTGATGTACAGAGCGTGTGGGAATCCTGGTGAGCTTGGAAGCAAACATATGTTGAAGAAAGCATAATAGCTCAATGGTCTAGCTCAATGACACTGAAAATGTATCAGGGCTCAAGTGAATCACCGAAGCAATGAGCATATGTAGAAAAGGAAGGAGTGGAGAAGGAAGAACAACCGTTTTACTTTGGCACATGAGGTGGCTAATAGAAAGGGGATGCGCTCAAGCATGCGAAGAAAGCATGAAGAGCTTCTCTTATATTATAGAAAGGTTTGTAGAAAGGGGATTCTTCAAATATCCCATGTTGTCGTCCCCCATCTTGATCTTGTATCGCTTCTGGGAAATCTCTAAGCATGTTTTCGGGCTTCCTACACTCAAAACAAGCACCCGAACTTGCCAAACATTGGCCCGTGTGGCCTCGACCACATCTGCAACAAGCTGGAATGCTAGAATTTGTAGGTCTACTTCTCTAACCCCTCGAGCCTGGTGCTCGCACTCTCTGATCATGTCTGGTCTTGGATGGAACACTCAATGCTGAAGATGCTAGGACTGATGATCTATGGTGGGTCTGCTGTCGGTGCCCATCACCTGACCTCGGTTGTGACAATCTGTGGTCATCGGTCCTGGCCCTCTTTGCCTCTCTCTCTCAGATGCGCCGCCTCCATCTGTTGGGCATACAAAACCATCCGAAGGAAGTCCATGTCCTGGTGGAGCATAGCAGTCCTACGGACGAACCTACTCACCCGCATCCTCTGATCGGATACTGTTCGGACCCAACTACACACAAGTGCGTGTCGTCGTACAAGTAGTAAAGTGGCTTTATTTCAAGCCAACTATCGATCCCACAGGGACTGAATTATGGTAGTAATTATCCTAATTGTTAGTGAACGATATGGTTATGAAGGTAGAAAACCAAACAAATAATGCTTTTGAGTCAAGATTAATAGTTAATGTGAATCTAAGTAAAGATTGTAAATTAAAGTCTGGACAATAGCAATGAACAAGCTGAG